>VXBI01005641.1:525380-558446 GCA_013397375.1 Toxostoma redivivum
ATAGATACAGCAGTCCAAAATCTCTTTAAATGCCTTTCCTGGGGTTTGATTCAGTAACTAGCACTTAGTCCAGAAATGGCTTCATTTCCTATTTTAAAATGTTAATTCCTCTATCCTTTCAAAAACTCAGAAAATATCAGGAAGAGGTTTTAGTCACTTGGAAGCCATTTCAAATGTAGAATGCAAGTGCTGCCTCATACAACCTAAAGATTAAACTCACATGATATTCAAATGCTACTATAACAAGAAAAGTGAAAATAGAAGAGACACTTCATTTCCTGCCCCCCCCAACCTCTTGTTTAAAGCCTACAAAATTGTTTTTTTCACTGCAAGACAAAAGACTAATATGGAAGTTTAACTTCAGTTGTACATTGATAGGGACAACAACTAGCCTGCCAACTGGTTCTTCTCATGATTATAGGCATGCCAAAAATTTAGTTGCAATATTAATTAGTTCCCAGATTACTTTCTTTTACAATGATTTGCCCTTAAGATTCACATTTTCACACAGATAGTGTTTTGCTGATTTTAAAAAAATAAAACTGACTATGTTGGACTATAGTGATGCAGCAGCTCCCAGTTGAAAAAATACAAGAAAAAATATGCATTTCACTATAAATAAGAGTATAAATACTTCTCACCAGTTTATTTATAATGTACTAGGAGTGATAAGTGATTGCTTTTCATGAAGAGGAACTGAAATGCTAATTAGCACTTTTTAAATAAGTGTTTCAGTTCATACAAGTGTTTACTTGCAACAAAAAAGGATTAATATAACTCTCCTTTTCTACAGCTGCATTTAAATTTTCCACTATATTGTCTTAATACAGAACTTGCTTCTTCTTGGAAAGCCAGTGTTGTGTTGTATGCAGTAATCCTTCTAGATTCCTAACTCTTGAACAAAAATAAGTCATTGAAATCATGAATTATGCAATAGGGCTTAAAACCACTTATTCCTACTGATCTCCAGAGTTAAAAATCCCATTTTATGTGCTTTCTTGTCCAATAAATTGGATTGATTTTCATATCATCAGTTAAATAAGCACATGACCATTTTGATCCCAAGTGTATTCTTTTTCACAGGATCTGCACTTATTTCCACAGCTATGACATTTTTAATATTACTACATCTACAGCTCTCTTCCTTACACCTTGTTCATGGACAGTTTTAGCCACAAACAATTCCACACGAGTGACCTCTTGATTGATATCCTGTTAAATATAGAGTGTTCCCATCCAAATGTGCTACTTTCCAAAGAATGTAGAGCACTAGTTTCTCATCTCTTAATTGCCTTTCTTCTCTTCAGCTCAATAGGCCTCTATATTAACCTCACATTTGATCTGCACACAAACCATGTGCAAGACACACATCATTTTCCAGACAGATGCAGACAAAACAATACAGGCATACCCCAAATTAATAATCTGTAGTCAGTATGGCAGGTAGCTTTGAACTAGCTATCAGAAACAGAACTCAGCATGGCTTCCAAACCCAGTTTGTTTGGCTTGTGACAAAACTGGGGTGTTACTGGCTTCCCACCACCAAGCAGCTGAAAAGTGCAACCCTATTGCAGTGCCAGCCAGCACCACAAATCCAGGTACTTGTAATATAATCCATGCAAGGTCAGGGAGGACTGCTACTTCAGCTCCAGTTTGGATTAACAAAATAAAGTTTTAAGGCTCTAAAACCTTTCAAATCCTACCTACAGAGATCTCACATTTATTTGGAAGCCCTGGAAGTACTGTGCACACGAGAGCTGTTCTGTCAAGTCAGTTGTTCTTTCCAATTTATTTCCACCAATATGCCAGTTCACAACTGACAAACCATGCATGCTTTGGTACTCATCTGTCTTCGGTCTTAATCTTAAAAGCAAATCAAATACAGTCCCCCTTCTGCTCAAAAGAAGTCTTGTTTAATCTCATAGGTTTCCCTACAGACAAGAATACTCTTTAATTTCCTAGTGGCTTCAGAACGTTAAAGAAAATAACCCACCTGCACACCTTTCAGACAGCAACGTCGGCCACTGAGGCAGAATTACATGCATGGTTTTAAGACTCAGATTTCACCCTCCCTATAGGGAAAGTTAGTGAACTATCATGTGTATCATGAAGCTGGTTATTTCATTCTTAATGCATCCTTGACTAAAATCAGCACATCTCCCAAGAGGAAATAAAATTAAGTGAATATGCTACAAATTTTACTCTCAATATGCATTACATGGCCTTAGATAGAAAAGGTAAGCTTTAGAACCCAAACCAATTTCAATTTGACAAAGATCACCTATTACAGAAAATTCAGATCCCTTCAGGTTCAGGGAAGTCAGCAGAAAGTAAAAATCTAATTCTCTGCTCACCCTCCATTCTCAGACACTAGACTGACAACTTGAGGCGCAGACTTTGGTAGTTTCAACTCTCAGAGCATTTCCATGGACTACCCCTTTGGAACATAGAAAGAACATTTAATTAAGTTGGAAGGCAAATCAGAACCATCAGGAAAGACCACTCACCAATAGACCTATATAAAGAACTCACAGTTTCATTTTCTCTTACCAATGACAATAAAAACAGACCTTTTCATTACAAACTCTGAATTTGCTGCACAGGATATGGCATGCTGAGCCACAGCAAGGGCAAAAGTGTTTACATTTGGATGCATTTGTGAAACTTGAAGAAATAAAGCACAGGGTTCACACAGAAGAACAAAAGAACACACAAGGTTGATGACCACCCAAAATGTACATTACATCCTTGCAAATTTCTTTCAATGATTTATCATAAAAAATATTTAAGTAAATATCGAATAGTAACTATAGATTTTTGCTGTTTGAGTCCACTGTATGTAGTATATTCTTATTTCACTCTTAACTTAAATCTCAGTACTCACATTCACAATAAAAATCCACTTAGGCAAACAGAAACTCTATTTCATCAGCTAGAATTCTAAGAATACATGCCAAGCTAGAAAAATCAGGAAATTTGCACCACTGAACTGGGCACAACTTGAAATGTACAAAGTCAAAATTTTCATTGCCAGAAGTGTGAGCATACCTACTTTATTCTAGCTCACACAAAATCATTTATTTTTGAAGGAACACCTTCACCCTCAGCTAATTCACTTTTTAGCAAACAAGGTAGTGTATTGGAGCCAGCACAATTATACCCATCAACACTTACTCAAGCTTTATATGCACGTTTATATCAAGACTAATACAGCCTTTAAATTTACATGACTCTCTGCTTGTGATGAGGGTCTATTTTCTCTCCAGCTACACTACAATTCATGGGCTGCCATCTGGTCCTGTTAAAGCAGCCTTACAGAGACAGAAATAAAACAAACTTTCATAGTTCATCCACATAGCAAGAATAAAAGTAAAAACTGCTTATTCTACTCCTGAAGCTATTTTTAAAATTACTCATCCCAACATGCACATTACTCATCATTTGCATGGCACCCAACAGGCTTTATGCTGGAAATGAGATTTTACTCTGTATTAGGTGATTGCATCTTGTGCAGAATGCTTGCTGGCTACCAACATTGTTTGCTATTCTGCTTAGAATACCTGACATCAGGAGCATCAGTTTGACATGAATATGTAGATATGTGAAAATCTGTGTTCAAAACAAAACAGACTATGATGAAAGGTCAAGTTTGAAAACTGGAAAGAAGCCTCAAGGCTCCTCTTCAAATCAAGTTTGAGTTTTATTCAAAGGTCAATGTCACTGTGACCTACTTCAGTTTTCTTCACTAGAAAGACTCAAGAATGCCTTGAAATACAATTGGTCTAGGCATTTGGAGAAAACTTTAAAGTTGGCAAAAAATTATCACTGCATGACCAGCACAATGCCTGCCCAGCATGTCAGTTTTTGCAATTTAAGGGGCTTCTCCACATCATACATTTTTGCATCAAAATTTAGAAGTTGTTTTAGTTTTAGAATGTTGCAAAAACTACTCTAATCAAAGTGGTCAGTCTAATGAATACTACCTCAAATATAATATACATCTTTTTCACATAGCATTACTTCAAGTAAATTGATTTATTTTGTTTCAGAAAAGTCAGTGATTTTTGTACTCTTGGTGAATACCAGTCAATGGTAATAAGAGCACTCCCTTGAGAGAGATCAAAATAATACCTACTTGTGATATTTTCTCCCAGAAGACTTCCTCCAGCATCCTCTAAAGATGATATAACCTGTTTGTTCAAGTCTGATGTGACTACTCCATCAACCAGCATCACAGGTAAGATCCATAACTAGCATCTAAAGGCACTAAATAAGACATTTCTTTAAAATGAGACCTGAAGGTAGAGAAGACAGTTTTACTCAAATTTCTGTCAGTTTAAGACCTACACAAACTGACTATATGAAGCTCATTCCTATTTCACGTTTCAAGTTATTTTAGCTTTCAATTTAGATCTTGGGGTCCTGCTTGATTATGGTTAAATCCTCTGTTCTTATTTGAGTTACTAACTGCATTAAAAGTATGCTAGAGTCATTGCTTTCCTTGAAATACTTTGAATTAAAGACCAGAAAAGGTTTAAAGATACAGCAAGCATGCCTGAGGTGTCCAGCTTCCCCAAACAAAAGTTTGGTCTAACATTTTCCCCTTGCATGGACCCTGTTTGGGCTGCACATTTTCCTGCACCCCCAATCCCCCCCCACCAACAAAAAATAAACAAAAAAAAACAAATACAACCACCAACAACAACCACACCACCAAAAAAAATCATACAACCAAGAGTTTTAGTTTAGTGAAAAAAAATATCATGGTATTGGAAGACCTCATGATATACTACTATTGTTTGCATTAATTACCTCCCAATAGTATAAAGTTTCCCTGAAAATTCACAGGTAAAGCTCCTTATTATCAGTATCACTACACATCACAATTAGATACCTTAATATAGGAAAACAAATGTAATAATAACCATATTTCCTGATGCACTGACTGTGGTTCACCCCTTATTTTAAAGACAGTGTTCATACTGTTTGTACCAAAGAAATATTTCAACACTTTACAACTTCAGGGCAAGAGATAGAGATGCACAAAGGATGAGACAAATATTAGTTTTATGGGTAATTTAGCCAAACACAATTCAATGTGAGGCAAGTTTAGCATAATCTAACCCTTATAAATAGAGTGACATCTAAACAATGGCATCTCTCCCCTCCCAGTGAGAAATTGACTTTTTCAGCTCAAGTGCATGGAGAACATTTGGGGAGAGCACCTCTTTGCATCAGCACCTGGCTAATTTCAGTGCAAATCACAGCATTAAACACCCCTTTACAGCAAGAGCATATGTCTGGCACCTGAAAGAGAGCCCAGTATTTCTCTGCTCCAGCACCTGTAGGCCACACAGAACTATTGTGGTGCTACAGAAGAGGCATGGGAGAAGGCTGGGCATTCATAGACAACATAAGAAACTTCAAGTCAGTTTACTGGAGCTGGAAGTTCTGCTTGCAACTCCCAAACTCCATAACTGCTACTATACACATTAGTGTTTCCATATTACTCACGTAGACAACTATCAGATGGTGTCAAGTCACCAATTCTCCTTCCATCATGGTCTAAAGATTTCTCATTGCACAGACTTTGAGCAACTCTTTCATCCAAGCTTACAGTTACCTCATGGGGAAGCACCTTCCACAGAAGCAGAGGCCAGTCTTCAAGAAGCTGCTGCAAAAGTTAAGCTACTATCTCTCCTCACTCACCCAGACCCCAGACATTAGCTTTACTTTCCTGTATGGCTGACCAAGCAGGACAAGAACAGCACTCAGACTGGAAAGCTGGTGAATATCCTGGCTGTCTCAGGGGAAAGCTAGATTTCAACACAAAGTAAAACAGCTGACTTGAGAGAACACTGAGAAAGAAGGACATAACATTTTTATTTCTACAATCAGGTAGGGATAATTAGCCCATCAGCACAACTCAGTGGCTACTAACTAACTTAAAAACCAAGCAAGCCCCTATTTCCCCTCACCTTCTCCTGCCACATGCAAAGGCAGTGTAAGCACCCTGGAGAGCCAAATTCACTTATACACAAACCCCTCTGGTAAGAAGGATAGAGACATCCAAGTCCACCTCCCCATGTTAGCAGCAAACCAGGATGCATGAGGTGCGCATATAGAGAAGGAGGAGATGGTTCAATACCTCACAATTTAAAGATACTTTTAATCATGAAAGTATTTTGCACATTAGCAAAAAGCACCTCCACAGGAAAGCCAGCTCAAACTTGACTACACTCTTAGTGCTCCAGCTGCTGTAAGGTAAAAAAATAACTACCCAGACATAACAGAAATATTGCTCAGACTGAGTTGAACACATTTGCATGGACTCTTCTTCCTGAAGTAGAGCAAGAACCTCTAAGCACAGTCACCTGACAAAGGTATCAGATATGCAGTTGAATGACTCCATCAATAGCCACTTTACAAACCTTTCAACACATGAAAACACTTCCTCAGTCTTTGCTTATTCCCTTTTTAAGGTAACCTGTGTATGCTTGTAGAAGCAGGGCAGTGTGGAGTGAGCTCATCCCAAGTAGTAAATCATAAAAACTTTACCCAAAAAGCTTTTTATTAAGTTTCTTTTTTCCTCCTTCTTCTTTTATTTCCATGGCAGACTCCTCATCACAAGCCAGTAGATCACAACTCCTTTATCAGCCAGTTCAGCTTCTTTTCTCATATAACCACATACTTAATTACATTTCTCTCCAACTTCTCCTAATGGAGTCATGAATTCCTTCTCAACTTATATAAACAGCCAGGAACATTCATGGAGTATCTCTCGTATGTTCAGAACTAAAAATTCAAATATGCTGAAGCATACTACAACACCACAAACATGACTACACCTACAAAGTTCCATTATTCTTTTTTTTCTAACCCTAATTCCTAGAGTTTTTCTCAAAAAGAAATCCAGAGCCCTTCCCAAGGAACTTTTGTCTGTTTCTTCTCTTTCTTCCTTAGCTCCCCAAAAAGCAAATTTCTACTTACCCTTTTCTCCTTCAATGTCCAGGGAACAAGCAGACAGAAACTCATAGCCCAATTATAGAATATCTCATAAAAAAAAAAAAAAAAANGACCCAATTAAAAAAATATCCAAAAAAAAAAAAAAAAAAAAAAAAAAAAAGCGCAGTGTCAGCAAACTAATTCCTTCATTTCCTTTCCTACTGCAGGAGAGACAAAGAGCACAAGGTGAACTGGAAGAAAACACATCAAGAGTAGCCTAGCTTTCCTCTCCTTATTTTTAGGTGCAGGTGCCACCTGGTCTGCCCACCTCCCCGTTAGAGGTGACTGGGGAGCACCTGCTCCTTGGGGCACCAGGGAGGGCTGACTCTATTTGCCATCATGTGCCATGAGTCTGTAGCAGCTTTAACTGGCTTTCATAGCTCAGAAAGAGTTGGAGTGTCAACGACTTTATTCTTTCTAATGAAACCTTGCCCAATTTCCACTTTTACTTAGAGAAAGCTAATGGTGTTGCTTTTTAAAAAATCCTTGTATTGAATAACTATCTCTTATGAAGTAGAAGCTCAGAGGGGTTTTTTTTAGTTTTCTTAAATGATCTATGAAAACTGTAGTTCTCTGCAGTCTAAAAAACATTTTCTTAAATCACATACTAACTCATATTCTTTTTTTTAGGAAAAAAAAATCTTCATTATATCTTCTGGACCTAATAAAAACAGGACAGTTATTCTGTAACATTTTGATGTCCCAGAAATTGCTGAATACCCTTCTTTTACCAATTTAAGCCTTCTGCAGATTCTGAAAAGCCAAAGACTGGCTTATAGTTTATGAATCTTGAGATACCAAAAAGGAATTCACTGAATAAGTCTTAACTACCAAAACATGATGTGCTAGCACAAGAGAGAGTTAATCTCAACCAAGACTAATCTTCTAAAACAGATGACCTGAGCCAGCTTTAGCTTTAGCTGGGCATGTATATTACAGTTTCAGCTGAATTATTACTTTGTAGTTTCTCTTTACCCAAGGCACTAAGAGGGTCACTTTTTATTTTGTGCCCCTCTCAAAAAGGAGAAAAAAAGCTGAAACAGCAATAGAATAGCAGGCTTATGCTAAAAAAAATTTTTAAAGCATGATGCTCGAGCCCCAGTTGTCCTGTCTCTGCCCCAGTTGTGCTTTTCCACAGGGGACCACTATGGCTGCTGCTGCAGGTCTGAATCCTTCACCTCTTGCTGCCAGTCCCACATCCACAGCCCAGCAGTGCAAACCAGCTCCTTGTGTCAGGCAATTACCATTTCCCCTACTCCTAGCAGGGAGAAAAAAACCCAGCCCAGGAAAGATCCAAAAACCCAAATCTGTCCCATACAGCTGACAAAATTTTACTATCCAACAGGTGGGAATTAACACATTAATTATCTAAGTACTGGAACTCTCTGGATCAGATAGCATACATTAGGGGTTATTGGGAAATGTTTCTTCACTTTCTTGCAAGAAGGCTAGTTACTGTGTGTGCACTGAAGTTCTCTCAGTGCAGTGGAAGAAGTGTGGGTGCCAGCGTGTGAATACCAAATAATAACCGAATCCCCGTGAGACATCTGATTCAATTTCCTCTGCAGTACAAGACAAACATGAAAATTCATTGTCTTGATTAGCTTTAATGCAGGGAAACAGCTTTCACAGCTGATTGTAAATCTTCTGAATGATCTCATTTAGCTTTTAACCTTCCTCTCCTTTTCATCCCTACGCAGATTATTCCAGCCCAGACATTCATTTATTTGAATAGCCTAAGACATGCAGATGTTGTCTCCAGTCAGAATGAGAAGCCTCTGAGGTACACAAATCATACTAAGACCATTAGAAACATCTTTCAGAGTTTCTTAGTACAAATGTACAGTTCAGATCTTATTCCTAGAAATAAGAAAATTGCAAGGAACATCACCATCACAAATAAAATACATCTACTTTCCTCAAAACTGCTAGTGTTAAAACTGCAGAATGGGTGAGCAGTTTAAAAACAACTGCCCTCTGTGTTTTAAATCACCTTTTCAAGGACTTCCAGAATGACTCAAAAGCCAGTAATGTGTGCTAGCACAGTGTCAGTGGGGGTCACAGAAACAGGGGAAGAGCGTTGTGATCTAATGAGACGCTGGCAGCATACCCACATAGCTGTGTTATTCTTACAGTCACTGCCTCTGGATTATCTGTGCCAACTCTTCTGCTCTTCCCTGGCTTCATCTGTGATGTTTCTGTTTCAGCTACCAAAGGAATTCTGCAAATGTCAAGAACTGTTATGACCAAGAGAGAAATCACTCTCCAACATGATTTCCAGAATTTTATTAATGCAAATGATGTTGGAAATTACTTATCTGCTTTCAAAAGGCATATGGGAGATTAAATCACAAACAGAGCATCATATCTCAATCTGGTTTCTATCAGTATTCATCCTCATAGATCAGAAAATCTAAAATCAAAGCTGTTGCACATTTCACAATGCAAAATATAAGCAATCAAAATCTCACAATATGTAGACCTATCTCAGATACTCTTTGGCCTTAATAATGTTTTAGAAACTTTATTTAGCTATAAATCTCATGGAAACTTCACAAAGTAATCACAACATTGTCTTCTCAAAGGTGCAAAATGTCCAGAAAAAAATGGGATGGGCTTTTTCTCACCATCTCTTCCTAATACAAATAGGAGGCAATGAAGATCAGCAGGAATATTTTCTTTAGGCTTCCTTCATTCATACACGTCCACAAGACCTTAGAAGAAATATGAAAATTAATGCTTGCCTTCACATAGAATTTAAAGACACAAAAATTCAGGACACCTCACTTTCATTCTTCAATTTCTGACCTGCTCTAAATTAGAAAACTTCAGTTTCCCCCAAGCCTGCAGGGAGAGATGGGCATGTTTAACCAGCCATTCAATTCATATATCCTAGACTCTCAGGATTGCAATGTAGAGGAGATTTTCTCTCCTTGTGAATGATGACAGCCCAAATGATTGTTTAGACTGGATATCTGACTTCTAGAAAACTAACCCAACAAAAATCCTACCTAAAACTCTTACAGTTTGATTTTCCATACAAGCTGCACAGAAAGAATTATAACAAACAAACAATAGCTGACACACATTTTGTCTTTTCCCAGTTGTTATCAATCAATACTACAGATTACCAATAGCATTCAGAGAGTCTGAGGGTCCAGCTCAGATATTAGCCAACCATTACACATGCTTGTCAATGCCAGGTACACATCTGGTCAACCTGTAGCAGAGAACAAGTCTGGAGGGACTTGAGTGAAGGCTGCCACCTCTTGGTGAACTAAATAGCACAAATTTTGGCTTATCTGCTGGTAAATGACACTCCATAGGTATTGAGTTAAAATTCATTCATTCGAGACTCAGCAATAGATCCTTTATGGCATACCACTGTATGTTTTAATGCACATTGGTGTGACATGAGAAGAAAAAAAGAAAAAAAATAAAGTATAAATTCTACAGAGGCCAAGATCACAAAATTTTTAAAAAAATTTTTTAAAAAAGTGAGTTTCATGAGTTTCAATTCAGAAATACACAAAGAGTAACACCAGCTGATGTAGTGTCATATTCTAAACAGATGATATATTATGAATAGCATTAAATTGTCCCCTTAAATTCATAGCATGTCAAATAAATGCTGAAACGTATTAACATCATTTTTTTCCCCTCCAACTGAAATGTAAGATTGATTTGTAAAAAGTGGCCAATGTCTTTTTATTTTCTTCTGGCACAATGTCACAATTTGAGTACTAGAAGCTTTTTCTCTTCCTTGGCAATTGTTCTGTAATATTGCTAAAATCCCCAAAGCAGCAAGAGCAGCAGTGCAAGAGTTGCTGCTGTTGCTGTTGTTTTTATTACAGACTTTTATATTGAATTAAATCCAATGATGACTCTGCAAGACCTCAATAAATATCAGCATGCATTTGAAATAAAATTTGTCTTGTATTTTACAAATATTACCTTGATCCTTAACTTGTCCTCATGTCTTACATGGGACAGTAATCTGACAGTGACATAATCCACATATTCTTCTTCATGTAAAATCCTGCAAGATAAATCTAGCACATTCAAATACCATTTAAGTTTACTTCTCTTGAATTTCTGCTTGTTGAAGAATGAACATATTGACTCCTCTGGCCAATACTAAGAGGAAAATTAAATTAGTATGTGAATACAATTACCAGAATTATGCTACTTTTACCAACAATCTGTTTTATTTTAAAAAGTCTGAGACATAAGTACCTTCTGCTGACTATTCAAAATCCATTGGAAGAAAAATCAGAGAGGTCATTTTTTCAATCTGCAGTATTTAGCCTGGGGTTTGGGTGTTAGGCTGAGGGCATGAAGGGAAAATATGAGGTACTTTTAGACTTTGAACCAATATCCACTGAATTTATTGAGAGCCTCTCAAAAGAAGGTTCACTTCTTCCTCTTCAGAGGAGCAGTGGTTAAGTGGACAGTAAGTTCCTAGTTAGTCTATAATTCTGTTTCAGGTAAATCTAAAGGGCACAGACCCTGAGGAGGCCAGTGCAGCTGGGGTTTGGGGTCAAGACATAAATGGTCGGTGAATAAATGCTGAGAAATGTGCTTGTTCTACACAATACCATATTCGCTGTTCTGCTGGGATCAGCACTGCTAAAAGTTCCTGAAACATTTTAAAAATACCCCATTATTGCTGTTAAAGCCAACTATAGGAATCAAAAACTTTTGCCAGGTATCTGCAATGCTGACAGATCTTTTTATAAGCCTACAGAATGTGTTTCTAAAAGTTTTATCACATTAATTGTTTTGCAAAGGCTCACTTTGACATCATCCATTGGCTACAAGTTTGTAGCTCACTGTTACATTAGGCAGTATATCCCACCTCAGTGGCACCAATATTTATGGAATAAAGAAAAATATTTTGGTATCAAAGAAGTATTTAAGCCTTTAACAGGATGGATTACCAGCTCTGTCTCTGAAGAGGTGTACATATACACATAAACATTGTGGCTAAACTGACACTGAAGAATTACTCCCAAAATAACCATATCTCAGAGAACAGGAAATGAATTAATTTGCTCACAGTGCAGATAATTTTGTTTTCTACTACAGACCTAATTTAAGGAGCACAGTAAGTATGGGAGCCAGTTTTTTACAGAAGATCTGCACAGTACGATTTACTTAACAGTATCTAGTTTGCCAGTGCCTTTTTTTCCTATCTTCTGCAGAGCATTCTGACTTCTAAACAAAATCCTCAGCCAAAATTTTGTTTAGAGCAGACAAATCATGAAAGAAACTTGAGTGTCAACATGAAGAATTTGATTTTATAATAGCAAATACATTCCTAGTAGAATGAAACATTTTGTAGCCTCTTAAATTCTGCTTTCTGGACCTCTAAGTATGAATTACTTCTAAAGACTGAATATCTCCCTACCAGGCATTTTCATATTATGTATGGATGGCTTGGTCTGGCCTGCTACACACAGAACATACTCCAGTATATGTTCAAGAAACACATTTTCCTTAGCGTAGGGATTATGTGTTCTTCTCCATGGCTGGTCTCTGTGCATTACCTATATCCCAACTCCACATTCATATGTACCTCCCAGAGCATGTAGTGTTACCACAAAGTGGATTTGGAGTCATCCAAGCACACAATGAAAAATATGACACGGAGTATAGAAATTAAGTTGTGATCAAGCCAGGTTGTTTTCCACCTGCCATTTGGCCTCCTTCATATTTGTCACCTGCTCTCTGGATACTAAATGAAACTTTTCCATCCTGTTCTTAGTAAGGATGACATTCTTCTCATAAAAAGCTCAAACATTTTCTCCTCCCACAGGAGAGCTACAACTACCCTGTAAGTGTCTGTTCTAAACAGATTGACATATTAGGGGCAATTTGAAAATGTGGCAACCAGGGCATGCATGAAGTTTTAGTCTAATCACTTCCTTCAAAATTTTGCTCCAATGCATGGACCTGTTCCATCTGGAAATAGATGATTTGAGTTTGGGAGGAATGGGTTGCTTCTGAGAGGTCAGCACTTTCCTGGGTGGAAATGAGGGTGTTTGGTGATTTGACAGAAGGAACTACTTTTATCTTCAGAGCAAAATGAGTTTTCAGTGTAGAGATATGAGGAGTAAATGTATCGTTCATATCTGAGCAGGTGTTAAAAATCTTATCCCTCCACCAATGCAGTAAAGTAGCTGTACTGTTATGTCAGACTGTGCTCCCACAGCAGAGTCACATCTATGAACAGTATGTCTGAAATGTTGCTATCTCTATTTTAAAGTAATCTAGCATGGAATCAGAGCAGGAGCTCCAGACATTGTCACCAACAGTTTGTGGTGTCTAGGTGGGTGAGTCAAAGATAACCCATATGGTGGTGATAATAAAATATGGAACTTAAGCTTAAATCCCAAGAAAACCTACAGTTATGTACTATAAGAATATTTTTAAAGTATGATTTTAGGTTCTTCAAGTGACCATGTTTAAATTATTGCCCACACCATTTATAATTAAATCAATATAGAATCATCCTTGTTCATAAACTCTATTCTGAATATCTGAATAATCCGAATACTTCTTGTTGGACACTTCAAAGTTACTTTTCTCATAAAATTTGCATTTAATTCTGACTAGAAAAAGGCATATAAATGAGCCCAAAGTCATAGTACAGTGGCTTTCCCTATATAAAATATAGAAGTTGATAAACTAATAACAGAGCCTCCTCATGTATCAAGATAATTACATGATATACCAGCACTTCTCTAGTCATCTTAGCCACTGCTCAGTAATTTTCAATATCAGCTTATCTTGTATTTGACTGGCTAAGAGCTGCCTGGACTAACAATAGCAGAGAGGATATTAATTTAGCTCTGGAGATTCATGCTGTAGTTTGACCCAAATACATCCTATTGTTGAGGACTGCTTGGTGAAATTTTAAGGCTTCTGTTACTTAAGAATTAAATTCAGTAGAAATGTTCTGATGAATATTTGTCAGAAAATGTCAATGTGTAGAACACAAACTTTTATTAAAAATGTCTTGGACTTGACAATCTTTTGTCAAATGCTTGAGTGTTCTAGGCCTGAGTGTTCTAGGTCATGGAGCCTATAGCAGAATCAAAATCCCTCCACTGTGTGCCTGTCCCCAGGACCTTCCCAAAGACAGGAGCACATCTCTTTCAAGGTCCACATTTTCAGGGTGGATCTTTTGATAAATAACCAAAGATTCTGGCTCTGCAGTGGAGCTGGGAATCAAAACCCCTACCCTCTATCCAACACAAACCCCGCAATTTTAGACCAATCCTTGGTGAATTCAGCATCTGTCCAAAATGAATTAGACAAGGGTTAGAGGTTCACAGAATATCTCCAAAGTGTAGCAAGGACTTTTAATTTTGAAAAAAACATGAATATTTAAAAACAATTTATTTGGTAGCTTTTGAAAACAAGATGGTTCCAGTCCAGTTCTTATCTGAAAAAAAATTTCCATCATCATAGGCTTACAGAGGGTAAGGACTCAGCCTTGATCAGTGACCTTGCTTACTAACAAAATATTAATGCCAAAATATTAATATTAATATTAATCTGTATATGAGCAAAAGATCTTGAAAAAGCCTACACTTGTGCCCACTTCTCTGATTCTAGAGCTGAGCACTTTAAAGACAGATGTTCCCCACCAAACAGAGAAAAAGACTCTCCTCTGCTTCTGAGAAATGTTGAGGAAGTTCTTGCTAGCAAATGGAATAGGAGCATCTTTAAACTTTACAGAATGGATGTGGAATGGAAACATTGGTGGTTCCCTTATTATTTCATTGACCTTTCTGCCAGTAAGAAAACTCTTTAGATGGAGATACTCTTTAGTGAATAAAACCTGATTAAACTCTTTGCAAGCCAACTGAAAAAATGAAAGTAGAAGCAGCACTTGCAGCACCTTTTCTCCCTCAAATAAGAACAAGATATTAGAATAAGTTAAGTATGTTGACGCACTGAAAATATTATTTTAATCAGATTCGTGTGAGAAAATCAAATTACAATTACTATGATGATCCATCTGAGCAGTGACCTGTTTAAAATGTGCATTTAAAATACTAGTTTTGGATTTGAAATCTTGTAGTACCTACCTCCAACATAGACTTTCTCATCAGCTTAAGCAAGCTGGTTGATACGTCAGTATCTCCTATGCAAAATGAGGAGAGACTTACAGAAGTCACAGGAGCACAGGAAAATACCCATTGAGAACTGCAGAGTGCCCAGGAAACTTAATAAACCAGCTTCAGAGTTTTTTGTAAATATGTTAGTGTTTTAATGAAAACTATTCTCACAAATATGCAAGCAATCTTACTGATAGTTCTTGCAGTTTTCATCTTTATTATATTTAGAAATAATGTATCAAATTCAAAGATATTAAAATGGTAGAGAAAAACCTCATGATTAGAAAAGAAATATAATGGAAGGAGGAATCAAATCAGATCACTTATGATTTCTACTTCTTCCTCAGTCTCACTGAGAATCTCTGAAGACTTACAATGTGTTATTTGATGAATAAAAATGAAGCCTCTCTTCTATAATTTACTTGTGTTAGAAATAGCATTAGAACTGGTGTAATAGTTTAAATACACAAACTATACACATAAAAACTATTTCTCAAAAGAAATAGTTATATTCCACCTCCTCTAAAAGATCACAGTAATCACGTGAATTTTGCTTCAGCAAACTCAATCCAACAAAACAATTCCCTCTCCATCAAGACTAGATGTGCCCCCTCTTTAACACCTGGATGTTCCCAGGTTAAGTCCTCAGGCTCCCCATTCCATCTTTCATCCTTCAAAGTGCTTTTTTTGCCTCATATCCTTCTATAACCCTTCTCTGAGACCCTTCACTTGGGAACTGCTCCGGTATCTTTCAGCAACTGCCTTTTGCTGCAACGTTTTTAAGCAGGGAAAAAAAAAATTATCTCAACCTTACCAAATGGGAAATAGTGGTGGGATCAGGACACAGCCTCTCTGCAGTTTCCTACACTGACTGTCACTGTGGGAAGGTGGCTGCTACATCCTGAGTTTCTGAAGGCAAAATACCTCCAGGAAATACTATTATAGATCTTTCAGATTTAAATAAGCAACAGAATATCTCATTGACTTTCATTCACGACATAACATAAAGGCTGTCTGTAAATAAGTTAAATGTTTCTGAGTCTGGACAGTGGAGCTCTTCCTACTTCTGTGCATTCAACCATCTTGCTCCTGCCACAGCCTCTTTCCTCCTCCATAACCTTCTCTAGCTTTACTTTGCTTGCTACTTTACTTCTACTTTTTCTCTCTTTTTGTGTCTTGCCTTCTCATTGACATCCAAGGAATTGGTACTATCTTATGCTCTCTTTAATTCCAGCTTCTCTCTTCAGCCTTTCTTCCTACTATTATCAAGGAATGTGACTCCTCTGAGAAAAGAATCAAACATAAATTTGTGATTCCTGTTAATTTAAAACTCCTTTAAAAGGGCAGTAACCTCTACTACCCTCCTTTATGGTGTTTTGGTACTTTTCTGGAATACATCAAGCAGACATACAACTTTAGTTGTGAAGAGCCTTGATGTCATACAAAATCACAGACTTTCCATTTGATGAGCTTAGTGAACATGTATAAATACCAAAATGCCTGTGCAGAAAAAAAATGTGCAATGAAAATATCCTCTTCACCAGAGTATTAAGTGCAAGCTTATGCTTTGCAGATATTCTTGTATTTTTATAGATTTTTTTTTAAACTTTCAGGAGATCCTTGATGAAAAAGTGTTAAAAACTAATTCCAGTTCACAGAATCACCAAATCACAGAACAGGTAAGGTTTGCAGGGTCACTGGAAGTCATCTGGTGCAACGTCCCTGCTCAGCCAGGGTCATCCCAGCCTACATTACTCAGGACTGTGGGCAAATGGGTTTTGAATATCTCCACAACCTATCTGGGCAACCTGTGCCAGTGCTCAGTGAATTTTAAAGAAGCTCCTCCTAATATTCAGGTGGAATTTCCTGTACATCAGTTTGTGCCCATTGCCTCTTGTCTTATTCCTTGGCACCTCTGAGCTGGGCTCCATCCTCTTGACACCCTCTCTTCTGATATTATCCACATTGATGAGTCCCAGATCAGTCATCTCTTCTCAATGCTGAACACAGCCAGCTGCCTCAGCCTTTCCTCACAAGAGAGATGCTCCTGCTCCTTTTAATCATCTTTGTAACCCTTCCCTACCTCTCAGACTCACACCAGGAGATCCATGTCCCTCTTGGACTGAGGAGACCAGAACTGGATACAGCACTCCACGAGGATTGACCAGGGCTGTGTAGAGGCATCAAGACCTCATCAAGAGGGAGGATAGTAGCAGACACAAGCTCTTAAGTAAAACCTGCCAAGTTTTTCTTTCAAGGACCTCAAATTCACTTTGCTGAATTGTTCTCTTTATACCTGCTACCAGAGCTTGTTCCCAGAACACCACAGCTGTCACACCAAAGGAAAAGGCAGCAGCACACCCCCTTTCATGGCACAGGGACCATTGCTACTGCTGCAATCATCTCACAGGCCTGGACAGCTTTGTCCAAGATGTGATGCTATCTAGAGCTGGATGGAACTGCTGCCTCCACCCTCTCATTTTACATCACAAGTTAAATGAACACAATTAACAGTTCCTCTAGAAAAATTTTCTATGGAAGAGAGGACAGCCTGTGATATGACACTTGTTAAATTATGACTAGAAATTAAAGGAAACTAAATTATGCAAAGTGTCAGATGAGACAGTAATCCACAGTTTGTTCAAAAAATGCTGGAAAGGATCCTCATTCTCCCTGTAAGAATATGAAATAAAATTCTCTGTGACAGAGTTCCAGAATGCACAATTCAGAAAACAAACAAAAGCTTGGTCTTTTAATTTTCTTTAATTATTATTTTTATTTATTTTATTTTTTGTTTATTTTGGATAATTTTTATTTTTTTCACCCAGTTTAGTGAAACTACTGAAGCTAGTTTTCTGCTCAATATTTGCCACTTTGTTTTTCTCAGTCCTAAAAATTACCAGCCTCCTTTGCAAGTGCACAGGGTCCCCTGTGACCACCAGGATGTCTAGGAGGGGAGTCACTCTGTGAAGGCAAGTGTCCAGTGTGATATAATTCATTCTGCTGCAGGGTGTTTGTTTTTGGAATGCTGCCCAGTTACTTATGACAAGCTGGTTTTGTTACAAGCCAAATAATTTGTTGTGACACAATTAAAAATGAGGGGATTTTGCACCAATTTCTATTAATTTAAAAAGACTGAGCCCAGTTGCTTCTTTAGACCCCAAGAGAAGTGCATCATGAAGTCTACAGATTGTGCTGCTCAAACGGAAGATTTTTCCTTTCATTTGGGCAAATAGCCAGGCAATGAAGAATTTCTTATATTGAAGAACTAATGGCTGCTTCTGTCACCTTTTCCCTTCAATTATTTAGACTTCCTCGACACCTATGCTGGCTTCCTGCTAGCAGCAGCATGGACTGTGTCTATTAATCATTAACTGTCATTGTGCTTTAAAAGAAGGAAAGTGAAAAGATTGCTTAAGAACAAAAATAGACCTTTCTTCTTTTCTCATGAAAAATAAATGACAGCTGTGTGCTACCTTGATTTACAGTGTCTTCAAATATGTTATCTTTTCTTCTTTGTTTTGTTTTTGTTGTTTTGTTTTGGGGTTTTTTTGACCCAAGGAATAATTAACACTCTGGATAAATGAGAAAATTGCCTGATCCAAGTAAATACATATTCCAGGGCTTCCTTTTTCCTGTCATATCAAGGTCCGGTAGCCTCTGATAAGCTTACAAATCATCCTCTGCCACTAGCTCCAGGCAAATATCAGGAGAACAGGACTACTTTCTCTATGTAGCACTGAAGGCTTTGCCTATTAAATCAATGGAAAGCTGTCTCTTCCCATGGACCCCCTTCACTGTTTCCCAGGAAGCCTCCTAACAGTGTATGCTCTTTGCCCTTCTGTAAAAGACTTAAAAAACATAATTCTTAAACACTTTTAAGATGGACTTTGTGCACTGTGCAAAGAAGCAATGGCTCATCTGCACCACCAAAGCCCACCCTCCCAGGGGTGTATGTACCCAGTATGCCTCCTGGATTTTGGGAACTTAGGCTGTGAGTTATGCCACCCGATGGGAACTTCAGATGAAACAATGGTGGTTCTGTAGTCCAGTTATCTCCAGCCTAAAAAGACATAAACAAGGCAGGGGGGAGCTATAGCCCAGAGACTCATTTGCTGAGTCTGAGTTTCCAACACTTCCCCACGAACTGAGAGGGAGCAGGAAAATTTTTGGGTTGATGGCAAAACCTCTGGTCTGCATAAAAGAGAGGGAGTGAACATCCACCACCAGATATCAGAAGCTGAGTTTTGGGCCAGATAAGAAGCAGATCCTGCAGATGGTGCTTTTTATCAGGCCAATTGTCTTCTCTCATAGTTTGGTTGTAAAACTCCCCACCACTCCAAGGGAAGATCACATCCACAAGGGACACTCACATGAGAGGTATCTGTCATGTCTCAGGGAGGTGCATAAATCATCAAAGAGCCCCGAAATGCCCCTCAGATACATTTCTGAGGCTTTCCACTAGAGGACTGCACACAATCCACAAATGTAGCAACAGATCCAGTGTTGCAAAAGACAATGTAAAACTCCCTCCGGGGAAGGTGCTTGGGCATTCCCACCTGTACCTGAACATGTCCTAACTCATTGAGCTCTGTGTTTTGTGAGACTCACCACTGAGAAGAGGACCAGTGGGACACTACTGGATCTAGAGAAGTGGGGACTATCTTTCTACTTAATTTGTCTTTCTGTCACTCTCTTTCTCTCTCCCACTCTTTCTTTTCCCTATTTCTTTCTATCTCTCTCTACCTCATATTTACTGTAAAATAAAATCCTTACTATTGGCTTTGGCATATGGTCTTGTTTGCACCTTAATTCAGCCAGAGGCATTTCTAATAATTGCAATAATTGGATCACAATACCTCCTGTGCTATCCTACCCTGGCAGACCACAGACAGGATCCTCCCCTGCCTGTCCTCCCAAGTAGCCTTCTCACTGAAGAGTCCACAAGAACATTCCAGGTCCAGATGATCTTTTCCCGAGCTTGGATTTCCCACAACTTCTTTTCCTAGCAGTTCCTCCTCTTCCTCTGTTGTGTGCTGCTCTGGAAGCCACAGGCAGAGCTGAATGCTTGCCTGTACCAGGCCAGACAGAGCAAGAGCATTCTCTAAGCCTTAAGAACACATGAAGCTCATGCCATGTCAGAAAACAGGAAAACACTCCAACATCCACTTCAATACATACTCTCAATTTTGGATCTTAGAGACTGAAAAGCCACTATAAGCAGAAAAGCACATCAAACTGCTGCTACTCACTGCACACTGATTTTCACTGTTTTGAAATATACTACTGCCACATACCTGACCCAGTCACTCCAATAAATAATTCATTGTATCTCTCACTCCAGTGCTTTCCTACAGGGTCCAAGAAAACAGGATTTCAGAGAAAATAACATGTCCATTTGAGTGTACATGATGAAAATCCCCCTTCAGTTGAAGCATATCCTGACAGAGGTAGAAGTCAGCCCCAGCTGGAGATGCAGATGTGATGACTGAAGAGAGCTGAATCTATATGACCAAAAAATGTTGTCATTGATCATCTTAGTGTGTCCTGAAAACACAGCAGGACTCTGAAATGTAACAGCTATAAGGTGCTATCTGTTTCTATACTGTTTCAAAATGTCCCAAAAGCTCTTAAGAGTACAGAAGTAAACAGCTTTATACATTTCACTGAGATACATAATTAGGTTTGTCAGCAATAAATTTATGAGATTAAATTTTGTGAAACTTTACTATTGTCAGACATTTTCAGTGCTGTTTTCTCTGAACAATCATGATATTGCTGCAATCTGAAGACACTGACAGTCATTTGCTCAACAGATTATTCAGAACTGTGCTTTTATCTTCTGAACAGCTCAGCTGCCCATCTCCTTTGGAGAGCAGTAAGCAACCTCTGTGATATCTTCAATACAAAGAATGAAACTTTAATTCATTCCTAAATACAGGTCACACCTGTGCCAAGAAGCCTCTGTGCTCCTGGTGTCCCAAAATACGGCCAAACTGTAACCACATTACTTGCCAAGCAGTGCTGCAGACGTGGACAGACCCAGCAATGCAAATAGCTCCAGCACCTGCTCTGAGCTGCTAATGCTTCACACCTCACGGTGGTGTCTTCAAAGAGAAACATTCAATCTTAAAAACTCAGTTTTGGTGTTATACCTTAAAACAAAAATTGAAAAAGGAACACAAAACAAACATTCCAGAATGCGGTGTTGTGAAAAATTCAAAGGATCCTGCTGCTCAAGGGAACCATGAAGTGGAAATCACCAAGGAGGTGCCATGGTAACTTGTAACACCTATCTGCTCTCAGTGATTCAATGTCATGAGTTGAATTTAGCAGAGAATGTGGATCGAAATGCTATTTTCCAGGTGAAGAGTTAAATGACATCTTATGCAATTGTGTTATGACAGTACCAAAGATAGTCCTCTCAAGACTAGTAAACACAAGTCCATTGTCCGAACCAAATCCCGGTTTGATAAATTAGATATTTTGAATTTTTTTAATTAGCTTCCTTCATTTTAAGTATCATAACTACTGAAATTTGCAATGGAGATCCAGTACAACCTGGAGGGTCTTATGTTTATGTTTTTCTCATGATTTCTAATGCTTCCATCATTCCTGTGAGGCGAGGAGGTACTACAGCTTGTATTTCAGCTCCCTCATAGCTTACTAATGAGGAAATGATGCATACAAATCTACTGCTAAACCTATTCAGTCATCAGCTGCAGCTTTGACTCCCTAGATTCCGCATATCCTTGGAAATAATTATTTTCTAAGGAAGGAGGCTCCCAGAAACCATAAGGCTGAATGACCTAAATTAGCAATTAAGGATTCAGCAGCAGCCAAAGATGCATCATAATCACCTGGAATTATATCCTTAAATTTCTCAGATGAGCTAGTCCTAATTAACTTGTTTAGTCATTGCAAATGTTGACAGGCCTTGGAGTTAAATCCTGACACCTTGACCATACCTCATTCAGTAGAAAATTCCATTAGCAAGTTGAAGAGAATACATAACATATATTTGGGGCAAAGAAAACCTAGAGGAAAATAATTTTACTTAGCAGTATATTATAATACACCATAACACGTGTTTCAATACTCAGTAACAAACTGAAGCCTGCATACTTTGTAGTGCATATGGCACTAGAAAGACACAAAATTACTGTAGGCATGAGAATTTGTGGAGTAAATATATTCAGTGCCCTGCCTGGACTGGAGGGAATCATCTTCCAGACTCAGATTTAATAATTTGTTTAACTATATGTGCTTCATTCCAGTTCTAGCTGTGCTTTGTCTCCTACAGAAATTACCAGGTGTCAGTACTCACGTCCTCAAAGGAAGACACTTCTCCCCATTTTCCCATTTTTATGTGCTTTCATGAACAAATGAATTTGGGAGGGAGAGATAAACTGTTTTCAATTGCTTTGATTAATTTTTTTTTCTTAACAGAAAAACAGTAAAAACAGCCACCTCAACTGACACTCAAGAATTTGGGGTTGGATTCCCCAGACATCTCTGAACTGTCCCTTCACATCTTCAGGCCTCACTTCTGTCAATAGAAAGCAGCTACAAAAACTCCAATAGAGGAATTTCACACTCTCCTACTAGGAGAACAAGCTCTAATTCTGAAGAAAAAGGAATTTATTATTTTTAGATTTTTTGTGGGTAGTTGGACACCTTAAAGCAAAGCTTTTACATAGTTGTTTTTATAAAAGATTTAAAGCCATCCAACTGGTTTCAGTTGGCATCCAGACAAACAAGAGAAAACCATGTCTCTTGGAAGAGCATCTGCCAACTCTCTTACACAGGAAAACTAAATAAGGAGTGACTGCACCCATCAAGCAGCTCAACTGATAGGAAATATCAGATGGCATGTTCAGCACACCTACCTGCTCACAGAGAACTTGCCAAAGGTTGAGTCAGAGGTTGGTGCCTGGAGTTAAGCAGTGAGTGAGTGTCCAGGCACTGCCTGGTGCCTGCTGCTGCTCCCATCCAGCCCAAACAGGCAGATTTTCTTCCAAAAAAAAAAAGAAATGCAGAAAAGGAGCTGGTACATCATCTCACCCTAACAGCAACCTTCAATGACTGTAGAGCTGGGAGCCCTGAAACATTTTTGCTGTCCCTCATAAGACAAAACATGTCCTGTGAGGACCAGCTGAGGGAGCTGGGTTTGTTTAGCCTGCAGGAGGCTCAGGGTGGACCTCTTTGCTCTCTACAAGCCCCTGAAAGAAGGTTGTAGTGAGGTGGGGGCTGGTCTGTTCCAACATACCTACAAGTGAGAGAATTAGAGGAAATGACCTTAGGATGAGACAGGGGAGATTTAGATTAGATATTAAAAAAAAATGTTTCACTGTCAGGGTAGTCAGGCATTGGAATAGGCTGCCCATGGATATGGTGGAGTCACATTCCTGGAGGTGTTCCAGACACATCTGGATCTGGCACTGGGTGATGTGGTTTAAGGGTTACAGGAGCAGTGCTGGGTGGATGGTGGGACTTGATGACCTTAAAGGTCTCTTCCAACCCTGATGATTCTAGAATTCTATTTTTGCATCTGCTGGTTTATACACACCTACATTGATGAAAAGACAGACTGATGTAATTCCCTACAATAAGTAATGCATAACTCATGGAAGAGAGTTACTGAATTATTTAAATAGCTCAGCAAATATGATTAACTGCCAAGAATAGATTAAACTATTTTTGCTTCTGTAAAAAAATTTAAAAATCATTTTACTGAAGCAATGAACCAAATGAGCGATTCTTTTTGTGGATAAAAATTATTTTGAATTAAAATTCACCCTTGGATGATGTTATCGTCTTCATGATTCTTCAGCAAATGTTTTTACATTGAGGCTGCCTAAGGGCCTTCACAGCACTTCAGAGCACAGCACTGTACAACTGTGACATGGCAATGATTGCAAAACATGTCTGTGAAGACATTTAGTAATAATGCACTCTGTACTCCATCAACTTACAGAAATCACCATTAGCAACAGTAGACTAGACACAGAAATCCACTGCCACCACTTCTGTGCCAAAATAATCAGATTCATGCAAAGATACTTCCTTTTGGTCTCACTGCTTGCCTCCAATATTAACTACATTGTTCTGGACTTGGAAAGGTGGAAGCATGGAAGTTTCCTTTTCCTCCAGCATAGCAGCAGTATCAATTCAGGATTCAGATGAAAAATGATAGCGTATACTAAATAAGACTTTAAAAAGTGACAGCTGCTTTTCCAGAACCTCTGCAGGCTAAACAAAGCTTAGCAAGTTTGTTTTCTTTTTTTTTTTATTTCGTTCTTAGCACTAAGAAGACAAATTAATGTTATTATAATCCTACTCCCCCAGGTCTTCATATGTCTAAAATAAACTTGCCATGTCAATAAATCCCATAAAATCAAATTAACAATTGAGTGTAAATGGCATCATTTTCTATTAGCACAAACACATCAGAAAACAGTGATTTTATTTTCCATGTAATGTGCACAAATAAATAAATATATATACAAAGACACAAACGTAAAATCAGATTGTTAAATTTTATTCACCAGCAACCTTGCAACATGAATATTTTGACTTATGCATCTAAAATTGACTTGCCAATGTGCAGTAGGTATAGTTCACTTAGAAGAAGAAAACACTCATGAAACCCTGCACAGCAGATGGGCCTCCCTTAACTCAGCTGCAGACATGTACATACTCCCTAGGCTCAGCCTCTCCCTAATTTCTGTTTCAGATACGATTCCAAGATTTCTTGCCACAACAATCTATGCAAAAGCAGTGACACAGAAACTTGGACAGACTCTCAGAGAAACATCTCAGCCTTCTGTCCCTCCCCTTCCTTTTTCTTCCTTACAAAACCCCTCTGGATTGTATTTGGATTGCATTTCCTCAGAGTGCAATGCCTATCTTCTTTGTTGCCATAAGCAAATTCTAGACCCAGAAGCCTTTAGGTCCATCTCAAATGTTCTCATCATATGGGACTTTACCATGCTTTTCACCACTACCAGCATATATTCTAGAAGACTAAAGCTCCTTTTCACTGTTCTAGAAGTGTCTGACAGGGATGAACAGGGTCCACCCCACTGCCCTTGGTAAAAGGGAAGAATGAAGTAAAATAGGGCACTGGGGAGAAGACAAGCTCAAAACAGGTAAGGGAAGTCATGAACCCTAGAAAGCACAGGGAGAGATGAACTAAAAGTGAGTGGTTGGCCAAAAAAATGAGGACAAGGCAGGGAAGTGAGGGGGAAGAACAACAGACGGACACACACTGCACAAAAAGAGGATATGTAGCTAGAAGAGGGGAAAAACAGGTGTTGGGAAAGAGACAAACACATTGGACAGGAATATGGGAAATGTAGGAAAGAACTGGTCAAGACAAGCAGAATGGGATAAAGAAATGGAGAGTAGAGTAGGAAAAAGTCCCTAGGGAAGTAGATCAAGTATGTGAGAAGACTCAGAGGGTGGGCTAAGGAGGAAAAGTGTGGATTAATGAGTAAGTTAAAAGCTTATATATGCTTGAGAACATATTTTGCCTATTTTATTGTAACTACCTTGAAGGATGATGCAGGACCATAAAATAAAGCAGATTGCAAATTTATTTTTAGCTGAGGTTAGGAATGAGGCAAGGAATTACAGTAAAAAACCACTTTCACAGCTAAGAAAGTGAACATTGCAGAGAGGGAGGGAATGACATTTTATCCTGGCTTCTACCCCAGATTTCCTATTATGCTAATTAAGTAATTTAAATTTTCAGGGGTGGTCATTAACTCTAGGTTCTTAATTTTCTGGGACCTGACTTGGAAGTCCTAAGGTTGATATACAAAATCACTGAACACTCTCAGCTACAACCAAAGCTCATAAAAAGTCATGTCTTGTACTCAGCATCTAATACCAGTTACTGTGAAAAAATTCAGTCCTTGCTATCTCAGAGAGGGCATCCAAAATTAATTGATACTTTAGGTGTCAGTTTTCCTGTGCTTCAGTGGAACAAGTTTGCTTCAATGAAGAAATACAAAACTTCCTCTGACTTGGGTGTTACTCAGCTTTTGGAAATGCTTATATACTAACTACCTTAGGAAATTATATGGGACACTTCACAAGTTAAAAACCTGCGTCTAACAGGGTCTCCACGGTGGCCTGCAAGCCTGCCTCCAAACACGCCCTGACAAAGAGCTGAAAACTTCATTAAATGAATACCCCTCTTTTCTGCACTGAGTTATGAAAAGGGATTGTAAAAGAGAGTACTGGGTCAGTTAATTATAGGTTGCTATAATGCTTAACGTGCAACAGGGTAAAATTTAAAGGCATATGGGCAAATTTGAATTACTAACATGGAAATCTTATTACTGCATACTCCATGTGAATTTAGTTATCCATACATTCTTGTGTGCGTTTTGAGTGTGTACATGTATGTATGCACCTCTACTTGGGAAGTGTACATCTACATACATGTGCAAGAGGACTCTAACTGCATCAATTAAAAGGGCTTCTTTTAATCTTCCAGTAGAAACTAACACACACACACAAAAATTAATCACGTTATTCTAAGTCTGAAGAACCTTTTAAGCATGAGATGAGATAAAATTATAGATGTGCTGTAGCCACTTACAACATGAGAGAAAAGGCTATGTTTGCCTTGCTCAGTTTCAAAGAAAACAGAAAATTTCTAAAGGAGATTTAAAAAAAACAAACAAACAAACAAAAGAAAAAAAACAACCAAAAACATCCACACCAAAAAAAACTAAACAAATGAACAAACAAAATCCAGGGTGCAGACCTCTTCAACTTCTAGTCCATTCAAGCCAGGGGTCAAGGCAGGTTCCCAGGGAGGAGGATTTAGAATGAAAAAACTGGAACTTGGAGGTGGAAATGAAGTACAGCTATGCTTACAAAGGTACAAACCCAAACAGGTATTTGTGCATGGAGCAGAAAGTGCTCCCAAAACAGACAATCTCCCTGAATCCCTAGAAAGGCCCCCATGGAGAATAATTTCATAGAGATAAGAAACTGCTGGCTAGGTGATGATTTAGAAATGGAATGCAGACCCCCTTGTTATCACTTTGTAATATTATTGGTCCATTTTTCTTAGCATCAATAGGTTGATTTTAAAGGTAAAATCCCTTAGGGATTGGTTAGGTTTAGAATCCCCTTTAGTAATTGGTGCAAATTGTAAAACCCCTAAAAGATATATAAACCCCTGGAAACTTTTAAACTTTGGATACGTTAGTAGGATACCTTTGTAGCTAATAAATACAGATTTGTGCTTGCTGCGTATCTCGGTCTCTTCACTCTGCCGGGTCACGGAGCTCGGCAGGCCAAGGAACAATCTGAGCACGGCCAGCCGGGTCTGTGTCACTGAGGGCTGCGGGGGCAGCCTGGGGACCCCCGGGGCCCCCAAACCACCAGCGACAGGTATTAACCTCTCTCTTTTCCTTGAAATACAAAATAGTTTGTGCATTGTAAGGTGCATAATCACATCGCTTGACAGCTCCTCAAAGCCAGGATTGTTCTTATCCTTCCATATTTGGAAATCATATTCTATGCTGGAGTCCTCTCCTTAGCATTTATGAAAGTGATTTGAAAACCTAACACATATCCCATTACTGTATATTCAAAAGCAAAATAGCAAAAGGGAAAATGAAAAAAAATCTTTATGAAATTGTGCAAAGAACATGGAGAAGTTAGCAGAATTTTATCACAGGCTCACCCACAAGAAAAAATGTATTCCTGGATTAAAAATACAGAAACTCAAACTTGTCCTTGTTTTATGAGACCACAGTTTAGCATCCTCTTTTGGATGAAGTAATGCAGGTGTTACAAAGTGTAAGAACATTCCAGTGGACTAGTGTGGAATAATCTGCCTGCCATAAATCCCCTTTTGATGATACAGTGATTGACTAAAGTTGCAAAGTCTAATGAAATGTAGTAGGCATTCCAAATTCTTATAACTTCTGATGAGATTATATTGTCTCTTTTTTTTTTTTTTGTAATCCATACATGTTTTCTTTCTTTCTATTACAGACCTTGATGTGTAGTGAAGGCTGACCTAGCAATGCATGCCTTTGGATGGCATGACAAACCAACTGTGAACCTAAAGCAAACCAATACAGTGTCAACTCAGTCCTGCAGTCAGCTGACAAATCTCTGCTGCTCCAAGCAGCTCCTCTGAAAAGCAGTAGGGCAAAATGACTGTCATTCCAGACAGGTTCTCTGTTACAGCTTGTTAACCATGTGGTCAGTGATACTGAAATCTCCACTGAGTCTATTAGCAAAGCCCAATACAGCAAACTATTCACAGCATGGAAGAGATTCATCCCAAAAGTCTAGATGTGTCAGAGCACAAGCAGTGAAGCAAAGGAAGGAAACATTTTTAGCACTCAAAACTGGGTGGAAAATGGAAGCCTACATCAAGTAGTGTTAACTGAATCCTGAGATGGCTGTAAAAGGTCCGTATAGCAATCCAGTACCCATGTAAGATTTACTAAGACATGTCTTATTTCTTGCAATCAGTTTCTTGACATAAATATAAACTCGGTAAGTCTCAGCAGCCTGTCACTTCTAATTTGCAAGGCTAATAATAACAAGGGGATTTTTAGTGAAGCATGAATTTTGTGAGCTCTTTATTCTCAGCACATCTGTCCCTGCTCTCCTGCCAATCCAACCATTTTGGCAAAAGTAATACAGCACTATCAAGAAAAAGGAGCAGAGGAGGAGCATATAAAGTTTCTCCACTTAGTTTCAGCAGCAGCAAGCTGAAACAGAGACAAGCACAAATAGATGGGACGTTCAGACAGCCATGGCCATGGCTCCTGTAGTAAGGAGCTTGCTCAGTCTCAGCACATCAGCACCTTGAGGCGAATGCTGCCTGGGGAATGCACTGAGTCCTCATTAAGCCGCCAAAAACAGGCACAGAGTCACAGGGTCTTGTTCTTGCTTAGAATGTGATTTTATTGCCTCCTTTTGTCTGTCGCTCTAGGCAACTGCCTTCCTCGCCTGCTTGTAAAACTGGGCCAGCTTGCTAGGGAGCAGCAAAGTAACACTCAGCTTTGAGTTACTATTTCATCAGATGATGTAACTCTACACAGGAGTCTTTAATTTCTACACAAAAGGTGAGATGCTGGTCAATTTGCTGACCCTTAAACCTTGATTTTTGACCTAATCTTAAAACCTTGCCTTCCCAACACCTGCAAATAGGTACTGATTTGGAATGAAGACAATAGCAAGGTTGCACACACAGCCCCTGGCAGAACCAGGCTCTAAATATCTGAGGAGAACTGATGGGTATTTTAGGTATACCACGGTGCCTGTATTTTAGTGCACAGCAAAACACTTGAAAGATATAAATAAAACTCCTCAACTACTGTGACATATTGTCACATACTTGGTATAGGTTTTCCAAAAGTGCCAGCTACAGGTATGCCTTCAAACAGAAGTACTGAGCCTGTCTCCACCGATAGCAGTGAGACTGAAATTGAACTACTACCAAGTGCTTTTGCACACCCCACAATATATATTGAAGTATTAGAGCACATATGAACAAGAACTTAAATTTAGCTTGCAGACAGAGTAAATGTTTCTCATAGTTAAGTGTGCACTATCACAACACTACCTGTAGCATGTCATTCAGGTTCCCAAGCTCTTCAACGTAATAGAACTGATCTACTCAATGCTCATTTTTAGACAACCTGACTCTAAAAGCTGGTTTTCATTTGAAAACCCTTATCATGCTGGGCTGAAGCCAAACAACTTGGTGCATTTTTTAGTCACCACGATGGATGTGAATCAGGACTACTGAAGTGTTCTTCCTACCTTCAGTATCTTACAATTTCCTGTGGGACTACTCAAGAAATAAAGCACTACTCTATTTGAATTACAGCAGGATCAGGCCACCAGGAATAACTAGACTTCACTCGTGTTTTACCAAGGAATTAATTCTGTAGCTTCATTTAAATGTAACTCAACTTAGAGCAAATAAGGACAGAAGGATAACCAAGAAACATTATGTTAAAAGGGAAAAAAACCTACACCATGTGCATATGTGCAAAGATGCCCTGCTGCTATGTAGATTTCTTGTTTTTCAGGATCAAGCCATGTTTATATGAAGTGACTTGCAGAATTATAGATCTGGTTTTACTCCTGTTTGACACAAGGATAGTTCCTGCACTAACTTTAATGACAGACACTGTAGATCTGCTCCAAGTACAATAAAGTCAGGGTGGAAGTATGGGGATCATGCCTTCGGGCAATACTCTACCATCTTCCACAGGACAAGAACCTCTGCCCAGGTGGCTTCTACATAACTAGTGTGGGGACTCAAATACAGACACTGATTCTAACATATCACTTCTAAATGAACAATTTAAAAAACATGTTTTTCAATATGAAACAGGGTCATTTTGAGTATGCTTCTAACAAACACAGAAGAACCCTAGACATTATTTTTATTCTGGCTTACATAATGTTTCTTGATATTGTTTTTATTTTTTAATTAACAAAATAATTATTTTTTATTTGAGAAAAGCTACCAACTAATCTCCCAACTGAGTTCACCCAGAGTGATTTCATACTGATAAAGTCTCAGGTAAAGCAATAAATTAGTTTCTCTGTAGTCATGTCTTTATCTTCTCCATTTCAGCCTCACTGTACTTCATTCCCAGCATTTTATATTCACAGGTGCTAAAGTTTAGTGTATTGAGCCCCAAACACAGATTGAAGCTGGGCAGCAGAAGAGATTACCACTATGAGGCATCTGTCCATTTCAGCTTTCACAGAGGTGGCAGCTACCGTGACAGGAAGCTGAGTCATGCATAAAGGCAATCCAGTGTACAGATCAAAATAGTAATATAGATCAGCACAGGCTCTGAGCTGCACAGTGGCAGCCTGCAAACTGCATGGACTACCTGCTTCACATGCAACACAGCTATGCCTGCCACCAGCACAGTATCAGCCAGGCAACAAACAGACAGGGTGAACAGCTGGAAGTGATACGCTTGGTCCCATTTCATTCAGCCTGTGTTCACAAAACAATATATTCAGCTAAAAGCTGATATTGTTGTCAACGCTGTCAAAGACAAAATTTCAAAATAATTCAAATTATGCAAACTCAAGTTTTCAACTAAGTAAAGATGACTGCCAAAAAGAGTCTTAAAAAAACACTGCATTATGGCTGGTATGGTAAAGGGGTAGATCAATGAGCCTCATCTTACAAAAAAGCTATCTGAGAAAATGATGATAACACTAAGGCAGCAGCAATATGAAGTGATAGCCTCTGCATCTTTAGCAGGAGCTGCTTCCACAAGCAAATTCCTACTTAAGAACTGCCTAGTAGTTTATGCAGAAGCAAAGGAGATAGCCCAGCTGAGAGTTAGTCTCAGCAAAGTACCTAAGATGTAACTCAGCCCATACTATAAATCATTTCCTTTGTGCACTCATTAACTGTCTGCAGCCTCAAGGAGCTGCTTTTCACCTCTGTATTAGAGAAATTACCTGTTCATGACACCAGCCAGAAAAAGGCACGCCTAAGCATATTGGCTTCACAAAGGCTAAGGGAAGCGCAGATAAGACCAACAGTTTTGTAGGCAATGACACATATGAAGCCTCATTTCCTAGGGAACTGCATCTCATGACTGTCAGATTTTTAAACCGAATTATACCAAAGCTTCAGGCTTGTCTTGAACAGAGCATCAGAGAATCCAGTGAGAAGATAAATATGCATGTCTACTATGACAGGCTTCAAGTGAGATTAGCTCCTTATTGGACACTGCTGAATCCTACAGGAATACATTTAGATTAAAAGTGGGATTCTTCCAATTCCTGGATATTCAGTTCCCAACAGTCCCACAACCCTTCTGCCCAATCCTGACATTTCAATATTAATGGTTGAAATATATGCTGCATATTTTTCCTTTTTGCACATTAGTACATTCTCCCTTTCCCAGCTATGTTCACAAAACTTGGAGAAATGTTCTTGCTTTGGGAACTCATATCTCAAAATATTCCCCTCTGTTTCATTTGTTTGAAATCAGCCCAAAATTTATGGGGTGCAGAACTAACAAAGCAACAGCAAGCAAACAGCACCAAATTTACTCCCTTATACTCACATGCAAATACATAATGGGATGCAAGTCTGCATAAATCATATTTCTTTTAAGAAAACGGGATTTTTATTTTTTTTTTTTTTTTTAGCAAATTTGCTCATCGGTACTTAAGGAACCCATCTGGCTGTCATCTTCGTTTCTGAAACAGAACTGAGTAGTTTGCTTTTGCCTACTTTAGTAGCATTGCCTCGGCGAAAGCCAGCTCAGGCTCCCCTACTGCTGCCACACCGGCAACTCGTCCGGCTGGGAGCACGGCAGCGCAGGGGGTAACGCGACCGAGTACAGGTCTTAAATACTGCGTTTAAAAACACAGTAAGATTATTTCGTGTACATTGCACATACTGTATTATATATATGGAAATATATAAATCAGCTTTGTATCAGTTACATAAAATGTATAAATACCACCCGCGTTAAAGACTTTTGTCTCCAGCCTTTCAAACACGGACAAACACCTGCAGAGTGTTTGACAAATCCCTCTGTCGAAGCCTCCATCCTCCTCCTCAGAAGAGATTCCCACGGCCAACAGACCCACCAGGCTGTCTACAGCCCCGACCCCGCCGCCCTCCTGAATATTTCATCGGCGCTGCCCAACGGGATGCCCCGCCACTGACTGCTGCAAAGGATCGCATCCCGCCGGCCGCGCGTCTCGCTGCTTCCTGTCTCTTTCATTCTTCAAACCGCAGCTTTTCATTTATTCCGATAAATAAATAACTGATTAAAAACAAAGGAAAGAAAAAAGCAGCAAGAGCATCTCTCTTTTGTATCTGAGCAGGTGGGACTCCTGTGCAGGAGATTACGGAACACAACACAAGAAGGGCTCTGAACTCTTC
>VXBI01005641.1:558995-689369 GCA_013397375.1 Toxostoma redivivum
GCCGGTGTGGGGCGCGGGGCGAGGTGCCCGCCGGGTTGTGGGGCGGGCTTTGCCGGGTGTGAGTGTACGGGCTCGGAGGCACCGGTGTACTCCGCTCCTTAAGTTTTATGTCCGTAAATGACACGCCTGAAAGGCATCGGGGCGCGTGGCATCCTCTCATTTTTGCGCTGTAGGGCGTCTGGAGGGCACACAGGGATCTGGGGACACGGAAACGGGCTGCCTTCTAGCGAAGGGGAGGCTTTTCAGGGGGGAATGTTTTGTAGAGCTCTCCTGCGGGGTCTGGTTAATAAGTTTCCGATAGGTTTCACACCACAATGAAAGCAGGTCTTAGCCGGCTGAGGCTACAGCTAAGGTGATCCTTTGATCCCGGCTATACTCTGCTTCCAAGGAAGCCTGCCTTGAAACCTGCAGTTTTAGCTAAATAAAGCCGGGGTCGTATAATCGGAATTAATTAGGCATCCTGCTGTTTAAAGCCTATTTTTAAAATTACCCTTTGATTCGAGGAATTTGCATACATTCAGGAGGTGTCATTCCCACTTGTAAGTTAGGAGCTGCTGAAGCATATTCCCAGTTGAAGCACGGAAAGAATAAATTAGGCATTCACACTTATGACGTTACTTGTCTGTAAAAAATGAGCCCACTGTATTCACAATTATCTTTCACACCACCACCCACCACCTTCCCCCCAACACTTCTAATTCAACAACATTGTCACCTTTTATGCAAACATCGGAGATCTGAAAATCATGCCTGAAACGACAAAATAATTTGAACTTTGAAGTGAAGATTGTCTTGGCACGAATACTTATGGGAGTATGAGAAATAGTGCTCACAAGCCAAAGAAAAAAAACTGGGCATAGTACTGCTTTGAAGAATTCCCACACCTCCACCAATTCTTACTCACTTTTGACACAAGGAAACTCTTAGCTCTCATATTCAACATCCCTGTTTGTTTAAAAAGATGACATTCTTTTAGGGGGGGATGAAGATGTTTGCAGTTTATTGCTGCAATCTAAGCAAAGAGATACAATAATAGTGATAACTGAAAAAAAAAATCTATTTGGCTCTGAAAGAAAATTACTGCGGATTTTTAGAAGATACGTTACTCATTAGAAATGGATTTCTGCCAGCATTGCCTTAACTGGGAAGCTGCTGATGCCTCTGCATTTGATGTGATTGGCATTTAGGGTAGCTTGGTTTGTTAGCTAGATATTTGCTAAAATAGAAAACCCACTAAACTCGTTCTAAAAGTTGAGATTTAAAGCCGTATATATCTATTTCAAGGATTATACTCTGGAACTGTAATTTGAAAATATCAACCTTAAAAAAATCCCCACATGAAAGAACACAATTCAAACATTTTAAGAGTGTTTATATTATTTTTCTTGTAGTCTCACATGGTCACAATGATTAACACTCCTCTTGCCAAATATTTCATCTGTGACATTGCTCTTCCTTTTAAAAATTATAGTAGGGGAACAAAATTTCACAGTGGTCACAGGTTTTGTTTACAAACATTTAAGGACTCTCAATGACAAGAAACAACCTTACTATTTATTGGTGATAATACTGTTGTTGAAGTATTTCTGATTGAATGTGACTTTTGAAAAAGGAAATGTGGATAAACAAGAAATTGGCCTTTAATGGGATTTAGACATCATCTAGTAAAGTACTTTGAAATAGAACTGTTGTTGGTAAAACACTTGGAAAAGTTTTTCACGGTGCCAAAATTCTGGATGAGAAGGTTGAAGTATTCCTACTCAAAATCTACTGTAAATCTTTTAACATATTCAACTACAATTTATATTTGCATGACTAAGGCCTCTCTTCTTAATTTTCAGCATATCACCACGGCTTATACCCATTCTTCTTGATATAGAGCATTCCAGAAAAGGGCAATGAGCCTCCAGACTCACAGAGGTAGACTTGAACTGTGGTGTCAGAGAAGCGTAGGGATTAATCCTGCCAGCAGTCACAAGAAAAATTTATCTACCACTGAAAGTGTACAAACCTAAAAGAAGCTTTCATGAATTATATTTAGTAAGTGTGTAGGGGAGAACTCTGGTAATCAGTGTTTGGTCTGTTCTTCATAAACATACTTTATTATGACTGAAATACATTATGGTTTTGTTATGCAACTAGGAAGGTGGTTATCTGAAAAATTTCTTAACTAGAAGTCCCTAAAAAGAACAAGTGGAGACAGAGAGCATGGGTAGTAGGAGCAAGATTAGTTCATTTTGCAGTCTTGTTTTCTAGGGAAGTTTTGTAGATAAATGAAACTGTGTTTTCCCCTAGTAGTGAGCAGTATTGTCTTGCTCAAGTTGTTGATATAAATTAATCCATCTTTTTATCACTGAAAATGACCATATATTTAGAAACATGGAAGTTGCTCTATTATTTGAATACAAATAAATCTGTTTTCACATTTCAGTAGACATAAGCAATCAGCAATATTTTGAATATGCATTTAAATAGGCATTTTGGCTAAGAGAGTTTGAAGATTTTTATTGGTTCTGGTTTTCTCAAGATATTTTCATTACTTCAAAGTGATAAGAAAAGTAAGTCATATTTGTCTGATTGTAGTAAGTGCTTTACTGTTCCCTATAGAAATCTGGGAAATGTTAACAGCAAGTCAATTAATGACAATTTTTCTGCTACTCAGTAGTGCTTGTGTAGATGCCTGCCATTAACATACAGTTCATGTGAAAAACAACAGGTATAAACTCCCTTATGGTTCCATTACATATAACTGTGATATCAGCCCTATATAGGTTCAGAGCAGTCCAATGATTCTTGGCACTACTTCAAACAGGAAATTATTTGAGTTGCAAAGTTGGCTGTGCAAGGAAATATTACAAACTCTTTCTGAAACTGGTGCCTAAAATGGAATTTGTCTTGAAAATGAAATCCAGTGAATTGGAACAAGCAGTCAAAACTCTGAATATTTTAAATCTTTTTGGTTCATCTGAAAGTGGGGGAATCGGCCCTTTGCTAGCTTGACTTAAAGTCTTATTATTGCTTCAATTAGTTAAGACATGGATAATTTTTTTACTCTGAGCTCTTGGAGTTTTAGTTGTGAAGATGCCTTAGTAATCAGTCGAAACAAGCGAATGCAGTGACAAAGGATGTGTATAAAGCCAAATCCTACACACAGGTGGTTCCACTGCAGACAGGATGATAATACCTTTATATAGAACCTGAGTGTGCCCTGACACAGATGTTGTTAGCCAGCCTTATCTCCAGGTGTAACCTGGATTGCACCTAGCACTTCACACAGTAAGGATGATCCCTTTCCCAGCCACTCTTTCAGCTACATACTGAACTCTCCTCTGAGCAGCACCCTTGCATACTTCCTAAGTTCTAGCACTCCGTTGCTGTTACTGGATTTTGACAGTTCATAGTTTTTAGCTATTTTTAGCCTATTAATACCCTCTATTGTACAAACAAACAACTTTGATGAGATCATTAACAAGATTTGTTTTAAAAGCCCTGTTTAATTCTTCATGGTTTCTGTGCCTCCAGTACCCATTTTTTAAAACCTTTAAACTAGCTACTAGTTTTGACATGATTAACAGTCTTAAGTATGAAGTCCTACGTATACATGCGGAAATATAAAATGAAGACCTTGTTCTATTAGAAGATACTCCTGATGTTACCACCACTTTAATGATTCTGTTGTACAAGCAAGTATAAAACCAACCTGTACAGCTGGAACTTCACCAGCTTTCCTGTGAATTGCCAGAGTGAGGTTTCCTTGTCTTATGCTATTGAATGACTGAATTTTCTTGATTTATTATTCAGGTTTTCATCTTAGTTTATTTCCATTGACATGCATCATCCAGAATGTTGTTACAATTTGAAAAACACTCAATTCTAGTGAAGTGTGAATAATGCCAAATTTACTTATATTCTTATGATAAGTAAAGCAAAATTGGCATCAGCAGTTAATTTTGCTGTCTAGAGAAGAATTAAATAATGACTGCACGGGTTTTACCAATGTTTTCATCTGGACCTGTTGTACACTGCTTTGCAGGAATTACATGTGTTTTTTATCTATGTTGATGTACATATGAAAGGAAAAAAGTAATATGAATTTGTAGTTTAGAACATGATGGTAGATAAAACAGATGAAGAATTATGATTGCTTTAATTACAAAGTTATTGCCATATGTGATAAGAGAAAGGCATAATCTGGCGTTCTTGGCATGTTTGATATCTGCTATATTATTTTTACCTGAAATACTGTTTTCCTTAAGGAAAATATAATTGAGGAAATATATAAGTGGAAATATATTCAAAAGCCAGAGCAATACTTAGTTAATGATGGTCCGTTCTGACTGGTCCCAAAATACCATATGGTGTCCCTACTTGGATACATTACATGAAGATCTTTTTATAAAGACAATTTTATATAATCTGAGTGGAATTTATTCCTTAGCTAAAGAAAACCACAGATGTTCAAGTGTATGAAATTGCAAAGGAGGTGTTGCGGAGATGTGGAGACAAATAACTCCAGGACTTTTTTGTGCTAAGTGTTACTTCTGGTTACCTAATTTTGTACCTATTTATGGTCTTGTGTGACGCACATCACTTGTGGTGTTTAAGTGTCAAAAACCAAGATACCATTTGGGGAGAAAAAATTTAAAAGTTTTAGATATAAAGTATCTCAGAGTCTGGGGGAGAAAAATCATTCAAGCACCCAGGTTTGGTGTGAACCGTGATTTGAAATGTGTCTCATTTCAGGAGATCCAGAGGTTAGAGATATCAACAGTTTGTTAAGCTGGAAAGATACGTGCCATTTTCAGTACTTCTGCTTCTATGTATAGTTTTCTCTTTTCTCTTGTGCTATGAACACTGTTAGTGTGGTTGAGCAAAAAGCAAGATCTGACTTTCCTTGAGACTGTATGACCAAGTCTTATGTAGGCTTTAGCGTTTTTGCAAGGCACAACCAACCAGTACAAAATGGTTTTTTGCTAAATAGATCCTCAAGCCTTTGTTCCTGTTGTTCTGTCACACAGATAAACTCGAAAAACTGTAATAATCTGACAGTCTATATAAAAAGAACTGCTCTTCATGCCCTCCTGTTCTTCATGTGGGTTATCTGCTTATGTAGCCTGTGGACTGGGCTAAGGATTTCCTCTAAGTGTACTAAGTATGTAAATGGCAACACAGATAATTTTGTTTCATTTTCCACAAATTTTTCATTCATGTACTCAAAAGGTAAGATGAGCATTTGGCAACAATACTATAATCAAGAGGTGTTGGGTAGGGTTATTTTAATAAAAGAGCAAGCTATGTATTTTGTTGGGTTTATGGCTTCTTGATATTTAGAAGTAAGCAAAATTACCTGAAACTCAGTCATCTTCCTGGTAGCAACAGCTGGAGCTATCAGCTTCACATGGATTAGGTATCTATACTATCTGCTTAAATTTTTTTACCACACGTCCATTATTTTTAATACTAAAAATACTGTTTTTCCCTGTAATTTTATGTAGCTATAGTTGTCTGTACACACATATACATAAATTATATAAAATACTCTAAGCTATGTAGGATGGTATAAATGGATGTGTGACACTCAAGTCACACTGTCATAGACTATATTCAAACTTGCTGGTAGTGCTCAGTTCTCTTGTGAGAACTGAGTATGTTCAAAGGGCATCACTCAAGGTTGCATTTCTAGCAGTGCTGAAGAACTGCCTAGATTTTATTGAATGCTATTGTAAAACTAAAAGCTTTACTGAGGAGTGCGATTGCTTTTCATAGTGTTGAAGAAATAACATTAAAACAAAGCAACCTACAATTTCTTCTTTTTCTTTTTGACTTGGCAAATACTGCTTTATTTCTTCAGATGTATTTGCACACTAGACTGTGCCTCATTCTTGGGGGAAGTGGCTTTCTCTGAGTGATGAAGGGGAGCTTGACACAGTTTCTAAGTATAGTGAGGGACAATGAAACAAGTGTGCAAATTCTGTGTGATATTATTTCCAATAATGTATTAGATTCTGAAGAGCAGTGGTATTGAATTGGGTTCTTATTGTGAATTGTTCCCTCAGCGAGGTATGAGACCTTTAAATGAGAGACAGTGCCTTCTTTTCTGCCTGCTCAAGGGCAGTGGGATGACCTCTCAGCTGAGCAAGTCTACTGGGCAGCAAGCTGAAGAGGATTTCCAAGGCTGTGTTTCAAGGAGGCCACGTGTATTCTGTGGTGGGATTTATGTGTAATCTCATAAGAGCAATATAGTACAAAAGGTACATAACTGCATAGCTTGACATCCTATCTCTAAGCTTATGCAGCAAAATAATTCCTCTTAAGAAACTTGCATACATGTGTCCACAGATTTATGAACATGCAAGAGAAAATCCTAATTAGATTTGGAGTTTTGTTTGGAGAATTTTAAAATATATGTCACATAAGGAAACTTCAAGGAGTTACTAAACTTCTAATTCAAGATATAAGGGTAGTGCCCAAGTGGTAATTTTTTTCAACTAGAATAAACAAAGTTTCTTTGAATTTAACAGCTGAAAGAGTATTTTGTGATGCAATATCCTTTCAGGCTGCAGTAATAATACATTAGTGATACCTACCTACCGTAATTTAAGGTTTTAATATATTGAAGGTGGTAGATATAAATATAATATCATAAATAGTCATGTGCATGAATTACAAAGAAATCTGGCAGATTTTAATATAGACAGCACTCTTCAAGAAAACTGCTTTAAAATTCCTTTACTGGAATTTTAATTAAAGAAAGATAATAATAGATGGAATTAGAGAGCACAGTTTAATCATGGTCGTGTCAGTGTTCCTCTAAAATAAGGCCTGACACTCCTCTTATTAATATAGGGTTTGTATCAGAGGTAAGTTTTTACTTTAAAAATCTGTAGTCAAAAGGGGAATAGGGCTAAATCACAGCTGCAAACAAGCAGTGGGGCAGAGTAAATACTAAGATATCCCAAATTAGTGCAGTGTACCCATGTACATGCTGCTGGGCTGGGTAAGGAGGACATGTACCAAATGCAACTTTTGTAAGCCACCTCATCACCACCATAATTAAATGGCTCCATCTATCTTTGACCTGGTCTTAAACTCCCTCTATCACCACCTATGACTACCCTCTGCTGGAGATGGGACACTGCTGGACAGACCTTAGGCCTGAGCAGCTACAGTCATTCTTGTGCAGAATATGCATCTTGAGAAAAAAGTCACCTTTAGAGACTAGATTTATCAGAGTGTTCAAAATGCACTTCCTGCCAGAAACTGGAAAGACTAGCAAAAGACAGGATTTCCACACTGAACTTACTCCAGAGTCGTGGTGTTGTATGTATCAATCATTGGGACTGATCAAAGAGCTAAACAGGTCAAATTGCACACTTGCAGAGCCTGTCAAATACTCTTGTTCAGCCGGCTCCTAGCATTTCCTGGGGTGGCAGAGCAGTCTTCAATAAAGTAACACTCCTCTGTGTTATGATTAAAACCTTGAAAATATTTATTAATGGAGCTCATTTCACCCTACTAGCAATTGAATACCTTCACAGTCTCATCTAGGCTTCATGAATCTCCAAACTGAAACAGGTGTTGAGATAGGTAGTTATTATAGTATATGTATGACACATAGCAATGTTATTTGTGAAATTCTTAATTAGTCTCTAACTAGTAATGTTTTTCAAAACATTAAGATGAAAGGACAGTTAATGACTAAGAGCCCTATCTGGACAGCTTTAGATTCAGAGTTTAAAATTAAGTTAAGTTTAAAATATTAGATTAAGATTACTTCTAAATGACTGAGAACCAATGAGTAACCATGTGGGTTAAATACTTTTAGATGAGAGGAGTTATCCATACTTACAGAGTTATGCAAATGAGCTGTTACGTACAAACAAGACAAACGAGAAGCAAATGCAGTAAGATCAGGATTAGTGAGTTAGACCAAAGGAGTCCAATACTCCTCTCTGACCCTGGCAATTCCAGATGTGTGATGAAAGAATAATAAATCACAACAGGGACAAAATTATGAAGGTTATGTCTTTGTGCTTAATAACCTGTGAAGCCCTTTGCTTCTATGAATTTGTCTAGTTGCTTTCCTAATTAGTCAATAGTCTTAGTACTTGTAAAAACCTTTCCAAATCTTGAGATGGATTATTGCCCAGTAAAATACCTAGTCCTGCTAACTTTATTGGAAATTTTTTATGAACAAGACCATGTGTTTTCACCCAAAGAAGATATCTCAAAAAAACAAATGTGGGAATATCTGTGGAGAAGGGGTACATAGAAGCAGATCTCCCTGAAAGAGTAACTTAATCCAAAACCATCATTGTAACGATCTATTTTTGTCCATCTATATATAGAGAGGTTAACTGTGAAGATCTAGGTATCCAAATGTCCTTATTCCTACAGTTATTAAAATGGAGCCATAATAAGAAATAAATAAGGAAATTACAGCATTCAGCAATCTAAGGAGCATAAGGTATGAAGTCTGATCCAAAGGAGTGTTATGCAGGACTCTAATCTAAGGGTTACCTTATTATCAAGAATTTTTGCACCTAACTATGCCAATATGACACATCTAAAGGATCTTGCTTTACTGTCATAATTAAACATAAATCTTGTATGACCACTTTATAAGTGATTTTCTTGAAATTCAGGAGTTAATATTTTTATTTTTCCATACCTACTGCTGTGTAATAAAGGCCCCACAAATTCTAGAAAAGGAGATCAAATTAAAATATTATCTTCCTGATAATAGTCCTGGTGGGTAGATTCACTGCCTATACTATTCTGGCAAGATAAAGTAGTAAGTTCTGAAGAAAATTTCTGTTTTTCACTCTAATATTTCTGATAGCTCAGATATCAGTGAGCAGTAGGTGTTGATCTATTTAGGAGTGGTTGCTGGAAAATACTGGGAAAATTATAGAATCATTATTATTTGATAATGGTCTTGTTTTATATATATATATATATTGTATTACATTTAAAAGTCATGAAGAATTATGCAGTGCTCTTGAAACAAGTTACTGAAGCATTTCTGTTTGTGTGATCCCTAATTTGGTTCATCAAAACACTAACAAAATTTGGATCATGATTTACTTTGAAATGCAAGTAATTTGTGACATGGGATTATAAAGAACTAAGCCATCTGTGGCAAGCAAAATTATTGCTATTGAGTTCCATGACATGCCATCTAAAGCAGGTATGTGTGGCTGTAACAGAGGTCCAAAGGACCTTAGACAACTATTTCATTAGTTATTTTTTATCGTGCAGATCACAGACTACAGGGGCTGCAGGGGACCTCTTGAGGCTTTCAGATCTGTCCTGCTGGCTGAAGAAGGAGCAAACATACCTGTGCCATTCCTGACAGATTATCTTACTCTTCATGAACTGTCTCCAAACCAGTTAAGAAAATACACAGGAAAGCAGACTGTACAGCATACTGCAGTGGTGTGTCTTCAACAGCACTATGGTCATGCTTACGAGCAACTTACAGACACAAAATAAGCTCATTAGTCAATAACATTAGCAAAAGTAAAAAAAATTTCTTGAGAACTTCCTTGTTTAGAATGAGTTTCAGTAACTTTCAGTAACTGGTGTACATAATTCACAAATTTCTCAAATCAGTTTCTTCCTCATCATCCTTTTACTATGGCAGGAACTCAATCTGATAATACAAATCAATAAACTCCTGTAAGGAAAATTTTATCATGGATGTATGTACTGCAGTGGTCTGCTTGTTTCAAGTGAAGCTTTTCTGGAAATGAGGCATTTATGAAGTATCTATAGTGTTATGGCTCATGTTGCAGCTTTTGAATTGATGGTTTATAAATGAATGGAAAGAGGAGACACATTTAGAGGATTTCTCTAATTTACCTAGTGATTTGTTGGTCTGATTTGTGTAACATCAGTCAATGAGCTAAGAATGCTTTTCAAAAGAGAACAGAAGACATGTAGAAAACAGAGTTCATCATTTATTCCTCCCCCTTTTTTTTTAGAAAACAGAGATTAAAATGCAAATAATCTCTTTACACTCTACCTGTTTTAATTAAAAATGTTCTATTTTGCACTTTCTATAATCAACCATGTATTATATTATATAATTCTATTAAGCAATTCCATTGCTGGTATTTTGTTCTAATGGTAATGCCACAGTCAGCTTCTTACAGTCATTATGTAAATTCAAAATAGTTTCAAACTAAATCTCCAGTTATAGATTTAGTTGCCTTTAATTGTGTGTAGTGTGGCAGATAAAAGATTAATTTTTCTCTATTCTATGGCCAAGGGACAAATACCTTTGCAGGCACTGAGAAAAACTGATAGCGTCTGGCAGTACAAGAAATGGAAATAAAGTCAAGTCTACCCTTTCAGCCAGATTCTACACTGCCATTGAGACCATAGCATCACAGAAGGTCTTTATATTCCTTTAAAATGATTGTAACTCATTGGATATTATTATCAGGAAAATAAGAGCAAAGAGTTGGGGAGGATGGCTAAAGTAATTTGAAACTGATAATCTGGGAAACATTCTGTAGTTCAGTCAACACTTAATTAAATTGGTATGCCCTTGGAAGTTTTCTTTAAATATTTTTTTCTATATCATGCTTGTATAAGGTATTTGTGAGAAATTATACTTACTTGTTTCTACTACATCCGCTTCTTGAAGTGACTAGAATATGTGTTGTCCTTTTTCAATTACTAACTCCTCAAGATTGTTAAACTTCAAATTTACTGTTACTTTTACATATAATCAACAAAATGTGGTTACCAAGCAGAAAAAAATTAATTAAACCTAGAGCAACAAAGCAATAGCCAGGAAAATCAAGGCATCAGAGGAACAACTGACTGATAAAAACAGGTACATTTTAGAATTTATTAAAAATGGCCTTTTCAACTGGATTATATAATCTTCACTAAAAATAATGCTTAGATGAATCATTAGAATTGGAATGGTAAGGAGAACAAGGTCTGATAAATCACTCTTCCTTTGCATGTCAATCACTGTTTGCCTCTCAGACCTTACATAATCCATCAAAACAAGCCAGCTTTGTAAATTATTTGGCCATGTTCAATGAGTTTCAGTGCAGACCCCACCTGGAATTCTCAATTTAAAAACTGCTGTACCACAGGGCCTGTGAGTGGGTGTTAATACCTAGGTTGAAATTGCCTGTCAGTAAGTGAAGTAGTCCTTTAAAATCAGTTGAGATCCTCTTCTTCAGGCAAGCCGTGTTTGAGTTTCTGACATCCCTCCCTCATGTGGTCCCATTCTCCTGGGCTTAATGCCCTCTTGCAGCTGCTCTCCTTTGCTGGGATTGTCATTTCATTTATTCATCTTTGGTAACAGTTTCTACAACAACCATGAGCTATTGTGACTGTTTAGTGATGTTATTAATCCTCTTCACTTAGCATCAAGGAAAAAAATCTGTTGCAAAGAAAACTCCTACTATATTGATGCAAACTTACAGCACTGATAGCAAGCAGCAACTCATTCTTATGTGGGTGCTTCTGCACACCCAAAAGTGAGACTTTTTCATCTTCTGGCATAAAAGTCTTCACATCTTTCACTTGAAGCCCACACGGTAGGCTACATTTATCAGTCGTGCTTTTCCAGTTGGCCCAACCGACCTCACCAATTTTGTAGTGATCCAAACTGTGCTGCATTACACCATACGTAAGGACGAATGCAAGCTGGATTGGAACTCCATGACTTGTGCACCTAAAGTAGAAAATTCAGATAAGGAAGGACAGCTTTACTCGAGAGCAAACAGTGCTTGCAGAGCTCTTCCATTGTTTTGCTGTACTGCCATATGCAAAGTCACATAGAAGCGTTTATTGGAATTTCTTCAGAATGAGGTGTATTTAATGGTCTGTACCAGACTGTACTGTGAAATAAGTGTGTGCTTCTATGTGGCTTTCTTGTGGTTTTTTAGGGCTCTGCTCTGCTTTAGGCTTTCTCAAAGCCTAGAACATATTCATTCTCTTGCAGCACTTGAACCTGCAGTTAGGAGAAAGAATATCTGTGACATCCCTTTGCTTTATTGGCTGCCGCAGTCTCATTGCCTTAAGTGCCTTAGTAGCACACCCTGATGGTTTTCCCTTTGTTCTAGTGATGTGAGGAAAAAAAAGTGGCAAATCTATTGCAGTATACACATAACTTAATTTTTATAAACATTTCCAGTGTTGTAAGTCTTTTTTCTGCTTTTTGGGAAATTCCATAAGTTTTTGAAGTTTGAGTTGACACCTCTCAATGAATCAATGGGCTTTTTGCCCATAACTTTGTTCCTGCACTGGCCCTTATTTCTGTTCATTTTTCCACAACTCATTCAGAACTCTTCCTTTAGATTTCACAAGAAGCTTTTCTTTCACATTAATTTCGATCACAGTAGCAAATCCTTGTCCTAACAGGCCTTGTTGTTTTCCAGTGTTTATTTTTCACAACCTTTGGTGGTCTGCAGAGATAATTTTCAGATTTAATTTGTCTGCTGTGCCTTCAGTTTCTCCTGTCACATCATTTAATTGTCCCACAATAACGGCTTGCAAATTGTCATGTTTTCAGGAGCTTTTCCTAACTTGCTTTATTAAATGAAAGAATTAGAGTTTTTTGAATTCTTCCACTTGTGCAGTTTGGAGAGTGCAAAAAGCTCTCCCCCTGCAGAGATTCTGCCTTCAGCCTGCAGTGTTGCTGAAGCTCCTGCTGTTTGTGGCATTTGTGTGCAGACACACTTGCATTTCTGTGTTTGCCACAAACCACACTCGGGACACAGGGACACCTATGCACCCAAGCAGCAGTCTAGGGAGAATATACAGGCTTGGGAAAGGACTCCAGGTCAACATAACCCTTCTTGTTTTATTTAAGAACATCTATGTATGAGGGTGCTGTGTTCCCAAGGGGCAATGTGAGGTTAGTTTATTAGGACACATTATGAGATAAAATTCTGCTTTTGAGTCCTCATCCATATCATCACCACTAGAGGGACACAAGAGTATGTACTGTTTATTTACTGGTTGATTTATTTATGGATTGAGAGATTTCATGCAGACGCTGTGTATGTCAGTAAGGTATCAAAAATACAGGTTTTCAATACATGCCAAATGTAGAAATTAATTTAAAATCTACTCAGATTAGTAGATCTTTCCATTATTTTCACCAACTTTTGGATCCAGTTCCAAATTTGTTTCATGTAAGCATGCTGCACACAAAATAGAACTCTCAGAAACCTATTTGTTTCAAATTGGGAAGGCAATCATGTGAATAATGAAAATTTGAATCTTGATATTTGGATATAGGAACCACTTTTTCCCTTCTCTTATATCAGTTTAGTACTGATGTTTCCCCTAAATTCTTTATTTTAACATGGATCTGGACCCCTCTGGTTTTACCAGCCAACTTTTTTTTTTAATTGTTTGGGTGTTAAACCAATAGGTGGCACTGGTCAAGCATATTAGAAGTCAAGATGCAGGATATTTTATGAAATGACACAGTAAAATCTGACCATTATAATTTTTTTTTAATTTAAAAATATAAAAATATATAATTTTAAAAATGCATGTTGCATATGTTCATCTACTGTTTATATGGGTTTTTTACATTTGTCATCTTACTGATCTAACAACATGGAATATTTCAGAGAAAACTATATCTCATTTTAAATCAGGTATTGTTTGATTTGGGGCTAAAGAAGAAGGGGTAATTGCTGCAACTAGAAGTTTTAGGCTTATAATTACACCCTACATTTTGAATCCTGCCTAGTTAGGTCTTTCATTTTGAAAGTTTGTTTAAGTGTTCTGGTGTAGATCACAAATTTGTAATCACATCCTGTCATTTCTTCCCGCTTGAGAGACACATCTCAGAATAACTTACCATCTTAATGTTATTTTTCATTATTTCTTCTGACTTTCATGACAAGCAGAAATTCCTTTGGGCTGAAATGCTCAGTCCAGTCTTGTATTTATGTTTTTTTAAGAACTGAAAAGGTTCAGTCATGTAGACTTTGTGCACATCTCATGAGAGAGCTCCGACCATCAGATGGATTGAGGGCATGCAGCTGTGTAACATCACAGTAACGTTGCAGTGTTTTTCTAATCAGAATTTATTTGGATGACTAGTTATTTGTGGGGTTTAGTTGAATTAATGAATGGTCTTCAGTCTGTCTTGTTTCTTATTTGCCTTCCAGACATCCAGTAGAGACCTCAAGGTTGGCATTGCTGTTCGGGGAAGGGACACTGGGAGAATTGACCCAGACCAACCTGTTCCCATTCCAGGTCTACCTAACCTTGGGAAGCTTTGGATGCCTATTCTAATGCTCTCTACTCACAGAAACTCCAAGGGAAATAAATGACAAAAGTGTCTATGGAATTAATTTTCTAGGAAGGCAAGGGTAGTAGAGCTCTTTTTTCCCCCTCTCTTACCTGCTATATGATTCAAACCCACTTATTGCTTGCAAAATGCTCTGAGATGAAAGGCACTCTAGAAATGAAAATTACATTATTTTCAGAGACAAATTTTCCATAATATTTAGGGACATGTAACTTCCTAGTATCCGACTTTTTTAGTAGCACGGGTAATGCACAATGCTGTTGTGCATTATCAATGAAAAAGGCAGTTTAAAAGGAATAATTCAGTTGAACAGTCATATGAGTCAAGAATGTACTAGGATTAAGAGGCTTGGCAGTCACTTCTTACTTGGCACTGCTGCTAAGTAATTAAAGTGCAGAAATTCTCACTGCAATATAAAATACCCACTCTTTTTAATATTGTAATGCATTAAAAAAACCCTATGGCAAGAATCTGTTCTACCTTTCTATCAAATCTAAGCCTTTAGAAAACTCAGAGAAAGCAAATAGCTGGTTATCTTAGTGGACATGTATTCAGGACTAGATCGGATGTTCACTGCTCATCCAGGGCTTCTTTAAGTTGCACAAGAGGCTCCAACATTATGTGTTAATAAATATGATGGTGTGAATTGGGCAGGAGACTGTGGCAGCAGAGAAGTGGGCTGAAAGAATGATGTGAAAACCCCCAGCCAGTGTCTGTCCTGACCTGCAAAGCACGAGAACACCAAGAATGGAGGAGGTGATACAGGAATTGTTTCTTCCACGTGTACAAGGAGCTGCTCTGTCTTGGGTGACTGCGTGGAGATGACACCTGTAGACAGCTCTGTGACCCCATATGACATTCATTTCTGTGGTGCCTTGAACAGCTGCAAGAGCAGTTTTTTCTCTTTTTTTTTTCCCTATTTTTTTCTGCCTGGGTTCTTCCAGGTCCAGCTGCCTGCCTCAACTTGTTATGTCAGTCAGCAATTTTCCTGCTGGCTCTCTCAATCTGGGTATTGCAATATTCCTCTGTCAGTCAAAGAGTGGCAGGGCAAACACCCTCCCTGCTTAGGATTGTCCTCTGCTTGAGGGCCTTAGCTTGCATCATGCATGGGTATGGTTACTCACAGGTTACTTTTCCATGAATAGATTTGTCAGCTTGAATATGCTGCTCATTGGAGTGTTGTGGAGTGGCATTCACTGTCCCCACATTGGCACCTCCTTTTCAACACATGGTAGGAGAATGGGGCTGAGCAATCCTTTTTCAGCTGCGTCAAGCCTTGACTGAGTAGAGTCAATGTGTGACTGGAACCCACATACATGAAAACAGCCATTGACATCACTGTGTCTGAACTCAGACCAGTACAGCACCAGCAAGATGATAAATTATTTGGTGTTAGGACAGAATAACTGGTGCTTGGAAATGGGCGATTTCCATCAGGCCCATGTTAACTCTTTCTGTTCATTTGCATATACATTTTGAAATTTTCTTCAACAGGGCTATATTCCATGACTTACTTTATCCCAGAGATTAATGTTTGACAGCTCTTTGTAAATACACATCATCTGTTTGCTAACATTAGAGTGAAAAACGCACTTGCTCTATTAAAATAAAATTAGTGACTTTAATAGCAGAACAGCTTGTGTTTGAAGGTCAGACTTTGGCATGGGAATAGTTCATGCTGAGAAGCAGCACCTTGGCATTCTCTAATGAAAACTGGCAGTGATTTGACTGAGCTACAAGCTTTCAGAAATCACAAATCACACTGCACACAAACAGTTGTGTTTATTGGACAGGAGAAAAGATGTAGATGGATATGTGACTAATTCAGTTCAGTCCTCAGGATTACCCTGGGGAGCATGAGGAGAAGAGGGTGCACTGATGCTCTCAGTCAGTTCAAAGTGTAGGGGTGGGCAGGACAGCGTGATTATGGAATGGCTTAGGAGGCAGCCACCTGCAAGAGATGGCTCTTGTATGGAAGATGTGCACTCAGCAAGTCACTGTCTTGTGGGTTTGGGTTTGTTTAAATACTGGAGATGAGTTCAGGGTTGAGGGGGTTTTTTAAGTTTTCTCCTATGTTTTTTTCAGGTGTAGTTTAATTCCCACAGTTTATTGTGAACTATTATTTATATTTCTGAGTATCAGAATAAACATTAAGAGGTGTAGAAAGCTCATCTCACAACTATTGTCTCATTTTTGCTGCTAGAAGAATGTAATTTAGTTAATATGTTCATCTGCAGCAGCAGCCTGGAAGGTGGAATTTGCCTGTGTGATGTTGTTAGGAACTGCCAGCTTCACAGATTTGCTGTCACTTTAAATCAAGTTCGATTATATTTAATTAAACCAGCTTATCTGCCATCCATACTAATTACCAGGGTTCATCTTAACTATATACACTTCTGTTTCCTTAAAGTTTCAAAACTTATTTCAAATACAGGAATTCTTAAAATTAATTAATATAAGCGCCAGACTCAAATTCCAATTAGATATGCACACTCCATTAGATATGAAAGTAGAAATAAAAACACAAAATGGGTATGCCAAGGGTCGTACCCCAGCCGCAGTTCTAGTTGGAGGAATGTTTTATCTGTTTAATTTTTAAGATATTACAAAGTAGCACTACTCCTGCCGTGTGTTGTTCATTTTCTGAACAAGACTATACATGTTAGGCTGCAGGGAACAACAGCATCATGTTCTAAAACCAGAGCCAGTGGAGTTCTGCGGTATAAATCCTATGGGCATAAACAAAAAGTAGAACATTATTTTGTCTGTTGTAAACCTCAGGCAAAACATTTCCCATTTATCATTTAATTATGTTTATTCTTAAATTCTGCTTTTTTTTCCCAATGCTTCCTTTTTCTTGTTGTTGTTGTTGTTCCTGCAACTTAGCCTATTTTATATCCCTAGTAAGACCATTCTGTCTGCTGTCACATTTAAGTAACTGCAATCCAAAACTGTGGATTGTTGCTTCCTTAATAACTAAGCTATAGTCATGCTTGATTTTGATTTAAAAAGGTAAGAATCATTTTGATTTATCTCAGTTACTGACTAGTAAGTTGGTTTCCAACAGAGTTTATTCTACTTGATTGTGAAGATATGATGCTCTGTGTTTTCATAAACTTGCATGCCAATATTAATCTGTGTTAAGGCAAAGAAAATAGTCTTCTATCACTGATTGATCTAAGGGTCTCAGTTACTGTGAAGGTAAAAAAATTAAGTATTTCAAATAAAGCAAACTACACATTTAGGTTTTATCACAAGGTCCAGCAACACCATTTCTTTGGAGGCAAAATAATATTGCTGTGTTGGCATTGTGCAGCCCTCTGACTAATTAGCCTTGTTAGCTGTGTACTACATTCTGCAAGGAAAGGATGACTTAGACACTAAAGTATGAGAGAAAATTAATGACTGTGGATCCTAAGGAGGGAGCAACTCATCCATCCCTTTTATGTACTAACACAGGCAGCTCTGAGAGTGCTGATTTTTTTCATTCCTAAATATTTGTAGGATGTGTCTGTATTCAGCCATATCTGTGAGTGATGTGAATCTCTTGATCATCACTATCTAGTACACTTTGACTCACATCATAGAGGGGTGTGCATGAATTGGATTCCTTTTAGATGAAAAAACAGGAAGATAACACCAGGTTCTCACCAAATGCATTCCAAATGTTTGTGAGGGTTGAACTCAATGTAAAGTAAAATGCCCTGAAAAACATATGGCATTGTCATTGGATCCTTGGCACCATCTATTTTACTCTACAACTTTGCTCTCACTAGCCTAGACAAGAGCAAAAAAGTCTTCCCAGGCAATGTAGAAGCAGTCTGGAGAACTAAGCCAAACCTGCAAGTTCTCCTGAGGATCACTGCAGGTTGAAGGGGGGTACTCAGGTCAGGTCACTTGGGCTAACCTCCCTCCTCAAGTGCTGTCAACAGAAACTTGGTCAACCATGAACTTGTCTAGTTGAATCTTGAAGAGCTCCAAGGACGGATGAGCTTCTCCTGGTGTCCAGCCTGAACTTCCAGGATGTAATATGTTATGGTTGTCTTTGTTGTACTCTATGGCACGAAGAGCTTGGCTCCATCATCTTTGTAAATGCCTTAATTGTAGGCTGCATTGGCTCCCTCTTACACTCTTTGCTGGACTGAACATGCCCAGACCCCTCTATCTCTCTGTGTAGGCCACATGCTTTTGGCCTCTGTCTCAGTAGCCTCTCCAGCTTCCTCCCCACCCTCCTGATTTGGGATGCCCAGAGCTGGGCACAGCACTCCTGTGTCTCCCTGACACACTTTAGTGTCAGGGAGAGGAGAGTAATGACTGCCTGATGGAAACAGTAGCTACACTCATCCAAATGTAGCCCAGAGCAGGGTCTCAGTATTACTGACAGTGTTCAGATTGGGTATATAAGAGCTCTGAGCTTTAGATTTAGGACCTTGACTTGGTGTGTGTGTGTGGACAGTCAAATGGAAAGCTGGTGATGTAGCAAGGACTTTAATGCTTCTTGGGCTATTGTCAGAACACATAAGAATAGTATATTTTAAAATGTTAAAACATAAATATGTTGTATTACATTATTTCACTTAGAGGAGCTGCTTTCTGAAAGCATCTCTGTCTTTTTTCCACATCAAAAGTTTGTGAAGGAAGAACTGTGGTAATTCAGATAAATTTAATTAAATCCAACTGTACTTTTGAGCCTTTTGGTATAGACTTTTTTACCTTGATGAAGATTTCAGGAGAAATAATTCTCTGGATGTTTCTGGATTGCTTTCTGTTCATGAAAATAAGCGGCAATTATGCCACACATTTGGGTAATATTTCCAAGATACACTTAAATAGTGAGTAGTTTGGTGTAATAAATTAAATTACAGATTTCATACTTTCCTAGATTTTTTTAGATAAAATCATTGTAAATCTGTGACCATGATTCTATGAACAGACATCTGACTCAGGTTTATCAGCTGTGGCTCTGATTGTGGCTCTAAAGCATTGTTAGATTTGCATATATGTCTCTTATTTGCAACAGTATGGGAAACATCAAATCAATTGTAATCTATTGTTTAGTTTCAGTGCAGTTACACAAATAATGCATTACCTGCAGTAGATGTTCTCCATCATTCATAAATTAACACTTCATTTTTCACCATGTGGCACTCAGAGCTAGAGGTTTACAACAGTTATGTTCCATTTTTGGAAATAACTTAGCAACAGTGCCATCTCTGTGTGTTCTCAACTCAGTTACAATATAGCAAAATCCATCACATATTTTAGTCTTGTGAAGGAGAATAAAATTTATTATCTATACAAGATTTCATTACTAACCAAATTTAATTCATATTTGACCATATGTGCAAGTGGCATATTTTATATAAATGTGTTCAGATTAACTTGGACGTACTGAACTTAATAATAATTTTGGTGTCATTGCCACATGGTCCTTCATTATTGAAACATGGTAAGAATAAGATTATATCAGAACTGAGTATTTGGTATTATAGGAGGAATCACCTGGGCAAAAGATAAATGATGCTATTATAATAAATAATGGTTTTTAAGGTACTATTAGATTAAAGATGGTGAAGAAAGTGATACATTTGAAACAATGTTTTTAGTTCATGTTATTGATTTGTTTCTAAGTATTGATCTCTCGTTCATCTTTGGTATATCTCTTTTTTTCCGTGGTGTTTCTTATTTGTAAAATTCAGCTTTCTGGAAACTAAATAGAAGTCAAAACAATAAAGAAATTCTGACTGCTGAATAGAAAATTAATTCAGCTCCACTGAATTGTAATACACTGCAGCATTAAAATGTGTATGAAGCATAATTTTGACGCATGCAAACATATTTATGTGATTTTACATGTATTGTTACACATGCTAACACTTCCATGTGTTTGTACAACATACAATTTGGGGACTAGATCCGAAAACTTGATTTTCATTACTGCTCTGTGTGTATTAAGGGTTCGTCTTTAAGTGAAAAATCTGTATCCCTGACTGAAAGAAGAGTTTATATATATATTGTTAATGGCATCTCTTTCCACAACACAGATACAATAGCAGAAAGGAGGGCCCTAAGAGAACACGTATATCCTAAGCTGAGAGAATTCTGCAGAGAAAACTATGGCCTGGAATTTCAGGTAGGTTATGTTGAATCTTATATTACTTTATCTTGAAATTAACTCTATTTAGAACAGATAACATTTTAAAATATCGTTGGAAAAATAGAAAATTACAAAAACTTTCTTTCACAGAATCACACGCAAAATTGTTGGGGTTGGAAGGGATCACTGGAAAACATTTAGTCCATTCTCCCTGCTAAAGCAGGTTCACCTGGAGCAGGTTGCATGGGATTGCATCCAAATAGATTTTGAATATCTCCAGGGAAGAGGACTCCACATCCTCTCTGGCCTGTCTGTTCAGAGCACTGTCACCCTCACAGTAAAGAAGCTCTTCCTCATATTTAGATGGAACTTGCTGTGCACCAGTTTCAGCCCGTAGCCTCTTGTCCTATTGCTTGGCACTACCAAGAAGAGCCTGGCTGCTTCCTCTTGACACCCCCTTTAGGTTATTTGTGTGCTTGGATAAAATCCCCTCTCATTTGTGTCTTCTCCAGGCTAAACAGGCCTAGCTCTCTCAGCCTTTGATGTACTTAAATTATTTTACAAGCAGATTTGAGATAAATTCTGAATAGATGAAAAAGCACCACCTCTATTTTAGATATTCAGAGTATATAAGAAGACATAATGTTACATCTGAATGACTGTGTTGTGTTTCTAGAAAGCATATTTAACCTTAAGTTTTACTGTAATGTGTGAAATCATTTAACCAGGTGCATACTGAAATTGATTAACAAAATTAATTGTTGCATGGTACATTTTTATTGTAATTATATGGAATTTGGTTTCTTTAACATCTACTGTAGCATTCCCATAAAATTAATGTTTTCCTTTGTGCTATGAGAGACATAGACTCATACACATCTTTTGCAAGAGCCAATTGGTAATAAAAGAGTTGTGTTTTATTTAAAACAGGTGTGTTTGGCATCACTGGTACTTTAAATCAGGTATGTCCTAATTCACAGTCCCTTATATGTCAGCAGGCATGAACCGTTTTCTGCTAAGAGAAACAAATACAGCTTGTGATGTTGTAAAAATGTTCTTCAGTTTTCCAAAAATTCTGGTTCTGCATCCACAAGTTTTCCTTGAGTACTTAGTGACCCCAAAAATTCATCTCTCCAGAGTGTAGCTTAGTTGCAAACAGCTAATGCCTTTTATGCAACATCCTGTTCCTCCCAGTGTATTATTCTTGATGCATGTGCAGCTGCTTTTTAATCAAAATAACAAGTTCTTAAATTACAATATTTGGTTTTAATTCCCTGAGTCGCAGTGGAGTTGCTGAATCTGCATGGTGGTAAATTCCAGTGATTTTTGATTATGTCTATAAAAGAAATTCATCTAAAGGTCCTTGCTCATCAGCTGATTGGGAAGCTCCAGCTGCAGTGGTGCATGAAAAGAATAGCAAAAGATATTTAAATAATATTTTAATTGTATTACTACTGTATGATATTCATAGAAAATATCAACCTGTTATTTCTGTTATCTTTGAGGAGACATCTTGGTGAGGGAAATGTCTCTTCCAAGTAGATCATAACCCACTGAATTCTTTGTGAGAGGACACATGTCTTTCTTCAAACAGATTGTAATATAGTCTCTAGGGGAGAAATAATTAAGTTTACTCTAGCTGATATTCATGGAAGCAAATTATTTTATTAGATAGTTTCAACACCAGGAGCATCTTTATGTGATATGAGGTCTGAAAGACAGCTCTACTGACACAGTTCAGAAAACTGCTAGAAAGCTATCACTTATCACATCACATACCACATATCTGTGAAAGCAAAGTAGGAAAATGTACAAAAATAGCCTAGGAGAAGTAGTAAAGCCTTTTGAAAGAGACTCTGATGTAGACTTTCGCAAGACTTTTTTTTTCTTATTCCAATCCTGATACGCTAGATTTCTTAGGTTAGCATGCAAAATCAAGACTACAGTTTTTACTGCAGTGCTAAAGTATTATGTAATTTACAGGGATAAATTTACATTTCTCTCTGAGCACATCACTTTTCATCCTTATATGTAATCTCTAAACAAGAATTACCTCGCATGTGACTACTACAAATGCACTATTCAGGACACCCTCTACCTAATAAATCGTGACCCAAATGAAAAGTGTTTGCATGCATTACTCCAGGTTTCACTGAGTCACCTGGCTACACTCAAAATTGTTTCAGTTGTTGCAAAGCACGAGATCTGTGAGGTGTCATCAATCTGGTGGGAGCTGTTACTGAGCATAATCATCATATGAGTGGAAGCAGAACTGACTGTATTCAATCACACTGAATTTGTTAGATTGATGGCCTTTTTTTCCATTGTATCAGAAAATATTTCAGAAAAAGACACACTTTTTCTTAGCCACACCTATTGGCTAAGAAAGCAAATAAGCTGAGCAAAAGTCTTCCAGAATGCATGGTGGTTTTGACCTGAAATACAGTACTTTCACAGGAGAGAATGGAAAGACTAAAGAAAGTAGTTGTAATAGAAAATTTTGGGAGGATAACCAAACATATGTAATTAGCAGTGTACACTTTTCTTCTTCAAAACAACGAATTATTTCAAATAATTTTCATTATATTTCAGGATATATGCTAGAAAGAGAGTAGAATTTTGCATGAATGAAATTTTTAGTTCTTTTTTAAGCTCTTGGAAATGATAAAAATAGAAAAATTATGTCTCCTAAGCAAAATCTGTGAAACTGTAGGATTGGTAGGACAAAAGCTAAAGTAAGCAAAGGGAAACACTGAAGTATGAATGAAAAGTCTCTTGTTAGGTGGCTAGTGTGGAATTGAACTAGACCAGTGTGTCAGTCTGCTGTGGGTAAGGAGCTCTTCCAGAGGGAGCTAGTTGTCATATAACCTTGGCAGCCTTACTGAAAGTTTGAGCGAGTGTTTGTCACACAGTTTTTCCAAGCACAAGTAAAAACTTATGTCAAAATCAGATATAATTGTCTCTTTGTTCCATTTCTTTAATTTTGTAAATCCTATTTATTTTAGTTAGCATAATGAGCAACTGATAATACCTGACTTTGAAATTACTGGTGTCTTGAGAGGTTTGTTCAGTAAAATATTTATTCTTGCAGGACAAAATTGTGTCATGTTAAGATACTGTGCACCAAAACTGTTACCCCATAAAATAACAAACAGCCACTGAGCCCCTATGATTATCTGGTACTCCAGAGTTTCCTCTTCACATTTACAGAATTAATGTGATTTCTGAACAGTTAATTAAAACAGAAATTGCTTTCACATTTCAGAAGAACATCAGCAGCACAATAAATTCACTCAACAAGTAATTAAAACATTTTTTACTGTATGCTAAGATCTGTAAGTGAAGGATTTTATAATGAGAATATTTAATCTTTATCATACATCATGCAGGTAATCAGACAGATGAATGCAATGTGAAGTTCAATAATAAAGTTGTATTAATAAATAACAGAAAGTAGAGAGGAAGAAGGGAACACTTTTTTTCCTAATAAGAAAAAAATAAAAAGAACAGAAAAGAAATCTGTGCAAGTGAGGGAAATAGGAAGGTTATTTGAAATGCAGTTTTATAGAGCAGAAAATGCATGATCCAGCAGGATTTTGCAACAGAGTTTCTGTAAAAAATAAAGGTATTGAGTGTGTTTTCTTGGCAATATAAGCTACACTTACAATGCCAAGAAAATACACTCAATATCTTTATTTGCATTCAGTGCATTGCATATCTGGGTTTTTTCACTCATCATAAGTCACACAGGACACTACCTGTCATGTTTAGTAACAATATGCCTAACTCCAGCAGACACTGATATGAGTCACAAATTTTAAGGCAGAAATAATCAATGAGACTACTGGTAGTGCAATTACACATAGGCAGAAATAGCTCTAGGATTTGGTCTTAAACTTTGATATTGGTAGGAGAAATTTCCCAAGAAGATTAGCCATCTGTAAACTGCTGAAATTTAGTTCTACATCAAGTCATTATTAGTTCTTATGTTAAATCTTAAGGCTAATTTTATAATCTGTTTGGACAAGAGCTAATTTTATTATTCTGTTTCTTGCAGAGTGCTTCCACAGAATAAACAATATTAAAATAAACCGTAATTTTGTAATATATTCATGTATTAATACAGTTTTGGTTGTTTTTTAAACGATCCATTTGGACTTTTGGTAAAGTTACATACCAGATGATAAAAATCAGTAGTAAATGAAAAAAGTAGCCTGTGCCATGAATTTTGTTCCAAAAGTAATTCATACGTATGATCATTCTTTTTAAATTTCATTTCCTACTGTAAGAATTCAGCCTTTTAGTTAAACTATACAGTGAAATCACAGGTCATCACTTAATTTGTTCAAATAAGTATAACATGAATCGTTTCTTCCAGGAGTTCGTTTGCAACTAGAGTCACAAAACTGAGTCTGTAGCTAAATATGAAAGGCTGGACAGCAAGCTCACTGCCACTGCATATCTCTACAATCTCTGCTTCCAAGGCAAAAAGATCAGCTAACAATGGCAGTATGATAATGTAAAACCACTCCTATTCTTTCTTTTGAGCCATGTGCACAGGATGAGTTTATATCCTGTGGATACAAGTGACACTGGGTGTCAAGTCATGGACTTGACAGTGAGATTCCCATTAATTTTCATGGAGGCAGGATTTTTTTCAATTCTTTTGTCATTATTCTTACCTATCCATTATATGCAATCTAGTAGCAAATAAAAGACTACATCAAATCAAGATCTTGTCATGCTAATCTCCATATGACTATGAAATGAGAGACTATCCCAGGAGGGATTATCTGGGAGGGAAGGTAAGAGGCTGGAATTCTCATTTGTATGAGGAAACCCTGCCTGTCTGTGTAAGGACTGGGGCAGACTTCATTGCTTTTTACCACACTGAAGAGCGAAGCTTAGTGCACAGGATGTTAGCAAAGCTAATTTTTAATTTGATTGGCAGAAAGGGCATATGGTAAGTAACTATGTTGCACACTGTTTTCCAGGTCATAGACTTATACTGGGGAGTTGAAGCAGACGAATGGGACAGTCCTGAGCTGCAAAAGACTCGCATGAAACTGCTTGAAGATTGCTTGAAAAGTTCTGCAGGTCCATGTTTTGTTGTGGGTATAAAAATAATGTTTTACTTTACAAGAAAAATATAATGTTATCTATCCTAACGTGCATGATTCAGTAACAAATGTGTGATTTTCTTCTTTATAAAGTACTTTATGTTTATTGCTGTGCATTTGCTATGCAAGTATTTCCCTATGCAGCTCTGTCGATTAACACTGATTACTCAGTATTAGTGGAGAGGAAAGAAGGCTCTTTAATGATCAGTCCTCACAGCAAGATAGGTATGACTATACTCCTATCCCAACAGAACTATTGACAATTGGTTTAAGGAGGCCACAAGTTAATTAATTCTTGGTACCTCTCACACATGCATTTTCAGCTGGCCTAGAAAGACTTACAAAAAAGCAGCAGCAGCGAAGAACTGTCTGCTCTGATCAGCATTTGCTGTTTGGTGTCATAAATCCAGGACAATTTAGGATGCCTGGTATTAGAGAGTGAAAAGACTGGAGGTCAGTGACAACCTGAGGAGGCTCTGAGTCTGTGCTATACTGATACACAACTGATTGGTCTCTCCATCGTCACTTGCTAGACTTCAATGCAAAATAGTATTAACACCATGCCTTCACTCTGCCAAATTTTCTTTTCTATAATACATTTGCCAAGAAAATACTTTATAACAGGTACAAAGTTTTTCTCCTTTGTACCTAAACGTAGCTAATTCAACTCTACTTCTTAGTTGTGTCATAATAAGACAGAGAAAAACTGCAAGTCCTTGATTATTTTTTTAAAGGAAGAATGTCAAAGATTTTGTGATCTGAAACCACAGAATCCAGTGGGATGGGATACAAAGCACTGCCTGCTGTGAAGGCTGGAAATCACATCTGTCCATGCCAAAGATTAGACAAGGAGCAACATGTAGCATGTGTCATTCTGTACTTCTCTCGCACCCTTGAAATCGTCTCTCTGGCTCTTATTCCTTCACCTATTTGCCTCACTTTCTTATTTAGCTTCAGAGCCCTGCAGAGCAAAGCCTTTACCAGAAGAACCCAGCGTCTGGAGTACAGAGTCTGAGCTGGGTTTGATGCTGTCATGACACTGTTTTTCACAAGCACACACTGCCCCAGATCTCTAGAGAGTTTGGGTAGCTTTCATCTTGTGTGACTATATTTAGTTTTCTGGGTTTATTTTTCTACTTTCTATCTTCCCTTTGATGAGCTGGAACAGGAAGGCATGGAGTTTCTCATGTAGCAACACCCAGTGTCCTTAGATATGGATTTGTAAAATCTCTGATAGTGAAGGAAACCTTGTCACGTACTATTGCTGCATATTTTAGCAGCTCAGAATCTTGAAGCTTTTAAGAATTGCTTGCCTTATATTGTTACTAAAGAGATCAAGCCAAAACAAAATTTTTAAACAGAATGAAACAGTTAGCAAAGAGATTGCAGTGAGCCAATGACTTCAATATTTATTTCAGGTTTTCCAAGTATGGGCCAAAATAGTAGCTCTCCCAGTGGCTAGACTGGCAAAACCTCAGAAATCTGTTTATGCACATTTGCTTTTTGCTCTGCTGTACCATAGTGAGATGGGGTTTATTTCATTTACAATAAAAATTGAAGATGATTCTACTCCAACAAGCATAATTATTTTTAATTTATAGTAACATAATGAAAAATTGACTTTGGCACTGCAGGCTTTGGGCAACTTGCCATTTTCTTGAGAAAGTTCTATAAAATGTGCCGCTTCTTTTCAGTTGGTAGGGGTTTTGTTGGGGTTTTTTTGTATTTTTTTAGTTATCAATTACCACTTTTTGAATTGAGACACAGATCTAAGATAAAATGGAACTATTCACAATTAGCTACTTGATATATATTGATTTTAGGAAGTGTTTCTTTATGGCAATTTTTGCCTGGATTGTAATACTGGATGGAGAGAAAATTAATTCAGTCCTTAAATTAATGCAGTGATTAAGTTGGAAGTCCCAAGCTTTTCTCCAAATATGAAACAACAAAATCAAAATTAACATATATTCATAAGCACAAGGAGGAGGCAGTTCTGAAAAAAATTTAAAACTAATTTCCTTTGAACACTGACCTTCGGAATATACAGTTCTTCCCTTAACTGCTGCCTGACCTCTCTGTTAATACTTGATTCAGTTAAGGGAGAGGGAAGTTGTTTGGGTTTTGGTTAGGCTGGGGTTTTTTATTAGATTGGGATTTTCGTTTGGGTTTTTTTCTGCTTTATAAAATCAGTGCCTATTGTATTATCATTTAAATAATTTAAATACTCATAGCTTTTATGGTAATTAAATACATACCATGCTATTTTTTATCTACAGAATAATTTATGGAGACTCATTTATGAGGGGAAAATAGTTTTCATACAAATTTTATGCAGAAATCTTGTCTTTGGAATCTACAGGGGAAGATTGAAATGCAGTATATTTATTGAATTGTGAACTGCTTAAATTCTACATTCCACAACAATACCAAAGATAAAATGCATTCAGCGCATCACTGGAACCTTTACATTTACATGCATCTTGCAAATCATAACACATAGGTGCTTTTCCATCTGCATAGCACCTCACAGTTCCTGCCTGAGCTGCTGTCCTTGCATTACTATGTCCTGAAAGATTGTAAAATGAAAAAGAGAAATGGAAATTAAATGTCAGTATGTTACCTGTAAAGGTTTGCTCAGTTAATGCTTGGGATTGTACAAACCTCAAAGGTTATCTCCACCTATCATTTAAAACATCTGGGCCAAAGAATAGTAAAAACATTCTCTATCTACTCTGAACAGCAATTGGAATTTACATGAGCCCTCTCAGATTACTGGCAGCTTGTTCTTACTTTGAACCTGTTAATGGTATCCATAACCAGTTATCATCCTTGTTTGCTGATGGAGAACAGATTACCTCTTAGAGATACAAGAATCACCAAACATTTTGAATTGGGTCTCACCATGTCCTCAAGAGTTGCCACATCTAAACAGATGTAACCTGAGCTCTTGCATCATCCTTCATGTTTTCACTGGTCTGCTGAGGTACCCCACAGAGTATTTCTGAAGTTCCTCTTTCCACAGACCTACTGGGGATGTATAAAAGCTCTTTTCTGCATTTTCAGTCCAGGGCAAGGGCCGGAGGAAGCAACTGACAGGCCTGAATTCAGGAGCAGCACATGCATCCCTTCCTGTACAGTCCCTAGGGAAGCACAAAACTCTTTCAATTTCCACAGACCTAAAGAACCTAGCATTATAAATTTGGAAATCCAGTAGGATTTTAAAACATTAGCAATTTACGATGTTTGGCGTGTCCTTAAATCACACTGAAATTGAAGAGGAAGTATGGTAAATTATGGAGTGAAATGTTTCTACTGTTTGTATCTTTGTGTTCCTCAGTATAATGCATGCTTTAATTGTTCCATGAAGTATATTGCTGCACTCTCTCTGCTTAGTACAAATGGTTGATAATTAATTTTGAGTGCATTCCAGCTCAGAGAAAATTACGAATTATATTATTCCTGCTCTGCTGGATCTCCTCAACTCCAGTTTCAGTTCTGGTGTTACTTTAAGGTTTATTCCTAATGGAAAAACTAAATACACACAAGTTCTAGAATGCCTGAGTTATATTTTGCTTTTGTTTTCCTGGGAAAATTGCCACACACTTTAAGTTAGGGAGGCAAAAGTCAGTCAAGTGTTTCTATACTAAAACATCCAATTCAGGAGGAATGATAAGTACCCAGTGCTTTTGGGTAATTCAACAGAAGTTATCTGTGCTTGGGCATTTCAGTATTTAATATTCCCCAAGGACACAGCTCTATTTATAGGTTTTAAGTGAATGGAGAGAAATACCTGGAGCCAGACGTGGCAGAACAGTCCATCTCTTCCAGTTAAGTGCATTCCAAGAAAGAAAGATGAAATTATTACTTTTCTTCTCACTCTGCATCTGATTTAAAAGACATCCAAGTAAGAACTCCCTCTAATATAACTGGGTTTGGGGTCATATCAGGAATGGATCCATAGGACTTCTTGGCATTGATCTGGAGTAGAGTTTATGTCTGCAGATATTAATCCTGTTTTAGATGGACTTGACCAACAGGAAAGATTCTTCTGTAAATATCAAAGTAGAGCTTTGTATATTTTGAAATCCTTCAAAACAGACAAAATAATCAATTTTAAATACAAAATGTGCAACTTTCCCCCTAGCAAGCTTTGGTCTTCTTTCACAACCTCCAAACTAAGAGGCAAAGGATGTCAATCCCTTTCCATATACCTCTGAACAACAGATACACACAGAAAGTGAAATCAAGCTTGGGGGAATATTACATGATTAAGCTATTGTAAGTAAATTCCTTCATCTGCTTTAGGGATGGAATGTATTTTCCTGTGAATCATCTCTGATTCTCTAAATCTTAAATACTTACCCATTTTTTATACTTAGCCCATTGGAAACGGGTACAAGATTCATCAGACGGCTTTTCCATGTAACACAGAAACTGCATGGGTTTTTATGTAGTCTAAAAATAACTTGCATTTTCAATCAGAAAACTGCACGTATTTTCTGCTAAGTCACCGTACTTCTTTTTCTTGATAGAAATACAATTTCTGGTGCTGTGTTCCAGAAAGGTTAAGTATTATATTTAATATGAATGACCATATTAGCGAGAATAAGATTAACATGAAGTCATATTTCCACCATTCTATGTAATGTGTAGAGGAAGAAATAGGCTGCAGGAGATGTATGCAATTTCTTTTCTCATGACCCTCAAGGGCTTTACCAGACCATCTTCTGAGGTAATACTATAATCAATTAAATGTAATGATCTCCCCTAAAAATGAATCTGTAGATCAAAAATCCAGCATCAGCTATTCTGCAGAAATGAGAGGGATGAAGGGGATTCTAAACCTTGCAATGCTATTTCTATGTAAAGAAACAGCATACTTTACAATATTTTGCAGGCAGCTGGTAAGTTCAAAGAGAGATATTAATAGTGCTGCTTGCACCTAGCATAAATACCTTCCCTTTTCTCAAATACAGACAGCCAGTTCAGAGATTCTTTGGTTCTCCAATAACAGACTCAGAAAGAAACACCTACCCAAAAAATAACTAGTTCATTTTCAGTCTGATTATTGTCAAATCCAGCTAGCAGTAACTGGGTCTTTTTTTTTATCTTTTTTTTCTTTTTCTTTTCTTTTTTTTTTTTTTTAATAATCAGCATTTATAATTTCACAGGATCCCTCTTTCTTCAATGAAAGATGCAAATTTAAGAAGAAAAATTTAAAAAAGTATCAGTGTTCTTCATAGTGATACTGTTATGCATCCTTAAGTTATTGCCTCTTTTCTCTTAAAATATTTGCATTCAGTGCAAGGTGCTTTTTTGTGTCCTGTTAATATGCAATGTAAAAAGCTTCTTTATTTTGTAACTGGAGAACCTGATGGAGTAACTTTTTATTTCATTCCACCTTGAAAAAATGAAGCATAGAATATTTGCTTAGAAAACTAGGGAAACTGCAATTATTGTGAGTAAATTACATGTTCTTTTCTTGTTCGCTCATTTGCATAGTATAGAAATTACTTTAATGCTTGAAACTGTTTTCAAATGTTTTAATATACCAGTGCTACTCATGGCTGGAAAAACAGTTCATCAGCTGGCCACATGCTTTGGCAGAGCATATGCTCTGACTCTCAGTCATACAATTGCATGGCACAGGCAAGACAGTGCCTTCATTCAGGTGAATGTCATATATATATATTTGCTATGTTTTTTTCATTTCTATGGACATCTGCTGCAGAATTTTTAAACTTTTGGCTAATGATCTGACCTGTTACCTGCAGGCAGTACTTAACATTCTGTGTTTGTATGCTTACCATTAATTATAAGTTAAATAACCTATTATATAAAAATCAGTGTTAGAAAAGTCATGAAGATATCCCAATAGAAAGGCACTATTTGTTTTTGTCCCATCCTTGAAGAAGTATGGCAACTGAAAGCTAAGAAAATTCAAAAAGTTGATTTTTTCATCTATGTCATAAATAGAAAAATAATATTGGGTAGTTTTATAGAAGAATAGGTTTTAAAATATGGCAGTTGTAAAGATGGTTTTATGAAAAGATGGATTTATATTTAATACAATTTAGATGATCGGGAATAGCAATTTCATTATGATATTTGGTGATGTGAATTGGCTGTAAAAATTTTTGACACTCTGAACACTTTAAATGATGCTGGGTTTGATAATCCATAACCTTGCCTAAAGGTCAAGTGCCTAAAGGGTTTGGTGCTTGCCTTAGTTTTTTCCTTCAGTTCAGTTTCTTTAAATATACCTTTTGCATTTTTGCATTTTTGCATTCTCCCCTTAACTGTTTAGATCATTGCTTTCTTTTCATAGGAAATAGTTCTTCTCATCCTGCAGCTATGCTGTCCTTTCTGTCCTCCTCTGAATTTATAATTTAATAAACAGTAAAAAGGGTTTTCTCCCTCAAGCTTGTGAAAAGCAGGGAATGCACGCAAATCACATAAGAATATGAAAAAGAGATGGACACTTCTACATCTGTGTGAAGTTCACTGGGCCATCATCCTGGTAGTATTACTTGGGAGTGAAAATTATATTTTTCTTGTGCAAGGAATTTTCTAATAATTTATTTTCATCTTTGAAGGACTAGACTGATAAAGTACCTGTCCAGAGAGTACTAGCTACCAATTGTCCCAAATAACAAAAGCCAATGCCAGCTTGGAAAAAATAATTATTTGTTACAATTAGCACATAAGAATAAAAATCATAAATAAAAGTAATCAAAATCAAGGAACTGGTCAAAATAAATAATATAGGCCATTCCATATGTACTTGCAAAGCTGAATTGATGTTATGTTCTGGTACTTGTTTTGGATACTATGCTAAAGTCTAAATTATGAGTGCATTATAATTTGCTAGTACTAGTGTCACCTATACTAAAAATCTTTCTGAGGGCCTTCATTTATGTTATATATAAAACATGTTTATTTAACAATGTTTTAGATGCTTCATTCAACACTACACAGTCATGGGTCATATCAGGCTCTCAGTGACTGAATTACTCTATGAAAGTTGTGAAATCAGTTTTTTTACATTTAATTACACAATTAGGTTTTTATTTGCTGACTCAACAATTACCAATCTGTTTAGCTCTAATAAGAATGAGGGAAAATAAAAAAATAAATTTGTGGTGAAATGTCATGTCATGTTACAACTAGCTTCAGTATTCCTAAAGTCATGAGGGGTGTTGAAAATTCCATGACACCATCAGCTATCTCTGTCTCTGATAATACTCATTAATTAACACTTTCTAATACCTTCATAGTGGATGTGTATGTTACTAAGAACACACAGCTTAATTGTATTATAAAAAAGCATAAATACATAAGTCTGTTTCCAATAAGGAGTGTGTGTATGTGTGTACAGTGGGATTTGGATAGGTTTTGCAGTTCTAGAAACCCCTTCTCAGCTGCTGCAACTTTGGAGGTTACTACAGACGAGATGCCTCTGTCAATCCCTTGAATGTCTTATTCAGCTTTTTTTGCCTTGCTCACATTTAGCTCAATCTAAGCTCTTTGCCTCACTATTTAACACATAAATACCATCCCAAAATGGGAATGTAGAAACAGCTGTCTTTCTGAGAAATACAAGAAAGAGCTTATTTCACAGCAAATAAAGATGTGGCCCCCTCTTGCATATGAAGTGTACCAAAGAGGGCAGTAAGAATGCAGAGAAGTGCCAGCTTTTAACTCTAGGTGTCCAGAAGCCAGTCCCTGTCCTCCAAGCTGACTACACTGATAAGCTCAGAGTATCTTCTTCGTTTCTGGCTCCATCATACCTGTGTCCCTGGATACTCAGGAAGGCACATTAAACAGCAGGAGGAGAAGCTTTTCCCCATTAGCCACACTTTACCTCTGAGATGCAAGACAGGGTTTCAAATCACTTCAATTCTTTCAGACTTGGATGAGTGTTGTGATTATTTTACAAAGTAGGGAAGGTTACACCACCATGCCTTCCTCTAAAAGACAGCATTGATCTCCTTACTGTTTCCAAGAAAGGTGCATTCACCATTCTCTGTAAGAAGAGTAGTGATTTCCACAGACAAAGTTATTGACTTCAGTCTGGGCTATGTGCTACAGTCTTTTATTAAACCTAACCCTTTTGATTTGTTTTTCTATCCAGTTCCACTCTTGTCAAGTGTTACAGGACCTGTCAGAGAGTTGACAGAAATCTGGACTGCATTAGGAATTACCTGCAAGGTCCTGAGCTTTATGTGAAAGGAAAAATGTTCATGCCTGTCAAGAAATCTCCCATGCAATTTCAAGAATAGAGCAAAGTGAAAATAACACATTTGTTTGGAGGAGAATCAGAGTGAGTGAGCATCTCAGATCTTTAGGCAGAGGTAGGCAAAATCTCCAGTCCTTCCTCTATGCTGTCTTTATTCGCTGACCTCTTCCCTAATTATATCCTTTTTGACTGATTTTCTCACCTGCATCTATGATCAGGCTGATCAAAGATCCAGCAATGATAAGCAATGAAGGAAAAGGCAACAAAATTAACTAAGTTGGTGCTGCATGATCCTGTAGAAGACAGGGAGGTTGTGGAGGACGACCATTGATACTTTCTTAGCCAGGAGAAATGAGAGTTCTGATGAAGCAAACTGTATTGGGGAAGTAGGTCATTAATTTCTTCTGAGGAAGCACGTTCACTCTGTATGATAGACTGTAGCTCCTACACTCTGTGTCCTGAGAAATTATTCATCCTTATTTCATATCTTCCTACCACTAGGGAAAAGCTTTGAGATTTAAAAGTACCACACTGTGGGTGAAGTTCAGAGTTGGGGGAATTAGGTCATTTACAAGCAGATTTGGCTGCTCTCTTTCCTGAAAGACAGGTCAAGCATCAAGAAACTCCACCATCATTTTCTTCTTTTCTACACCTATGTCAAGAACTGTACTCACAGCAAAACACTTCAGCACTTGCACCTCATCCTTCCAGTCCCAATTGCAGTCAGTTGTCTTACAAAGTAGTTCAGCAGTCCTTTTTGTTTTTGATGGAACTGAAACCAAGACCTGTCTCAAGTTTTTGAAATTTATCTAGTCCCCCCCAGGGTACTTCTTCAGTGCCTCCAGGGAAAAAGGGAAGAGAGAAATTAGGGCATGTTTCTGTGAAACAACACACTGCAATATTTCTCAAGCCAAGGAACATAAATATATATCCAGGCAGGTGGGAAAACAATTCTCAGTACAGAAATGTCTTTATTATGTCTTCAGTTTCCTATTCGTTTCAGTAACTTCAATTAAAAATTGTATTTCTTATGTTTTCTGCAGTCAGCTGAAGTTCTAAAATTAATTCTGTTTATTCACAGCTTCAACCTATGGAGAAAAAGCAAATGGAAATGTTTGATACTGCTCTATGGTATCATTTTTCCCTTAAAAACTCAAAAGGACAAACAGTGTAAAATAACAGTTCCATTGCTGCTGATACGTAAATACATATCCTTTGCATATCAGAATAGAAATACTCAAAATAAAATCCTTATTTTGCAAGCTATCATCTTGCAAAATGTATTTTTTTATGGATAGGCAGTCTGAGTCAGTGGCAAAAGTATCAGGAGCTTTCAGGTTTCCATACTGAGATGTTGTAAAGGTGGAAAGAAGATTCAAGAGATGTGCAGCAGCTCTAATGTTCTATCTGATAAGCTGCACTGCTGTACAACCCTTGACAGAGAGGAAAAATGCTGCTCTAAAAGACACTTTAATATGTACATGCAAGAAATCACAGAATATGACATTTTTGTGCTTTTTTCATATTTTTAATTTCTAATGGTATTATTTTTGAGAGACAATACCAATGCAACATAACTTTTTTCCTTTGAAGGGCAAGATAAGCCATTGAATGTATTTATTTATTTGGAGGACATTCTCCGTGTGTTTCTATCATGAGGTCCTTCCACTGTACTTCATTGCAGCTAGAAGTACAATAAAAAGGAATAGAGGCAGTTATTTTCAGGACATGTCCTGGGTGCCAGCTACTCTGGAACTCCAACTTCCTAAAACTTGGTTTAGTTTAAGCATGGTATTACAGCTTTCTTCACCTTGGTTTCAGTTTCCAATACAGTGGCTCAGAATTTGCCCTAACAAACAATTAACATGTATATTCCATTGAAATAAATTGAGATAAAGATACTTTTCTGGTTTTATTTCTGATGATTCCCCATTGTTTAGCCGTTAGCATTTTTGCTTTGAATTTGAAAGGAGTTGGCTTTGTTCCCTTAAGTTATAAAAAAATTTTAAAATAGGACATTCTTTTCTGTTTGTTTTTTGGTAGTAAATAATTGGTTTCAAGGCCTGAGAGGCAGGCACCCAGCTAATCCTGTTATTTTAATTTTCTTTCTTTTTCCACAAAAATATCTCTGACTGCACCTGCACATTTTATATCACATAAGTGATTTCTGCAGGATACTGTTAGAAAAGAATTATCAGATACTTGAAAGAAACCAGAAAGAGCTATAGTACTAAATTTCTTAGGATGGGATGTTAAATAAAAGGCCCTTAAAAACTGGTATCTTGACCATTTGTTTCAGATTTTCAAGATGTGGTTTACTATATATTTGGTTATATCAGTTAAGCCCACATTTCTGCAGGCAAAGAGGGTAAATATGCTGACATGTTACAATTCTGTGTGCCTACCTTTATTCGAATGGCTTCCTAGGCAGGTTTGCACATGCAAATGCACTGTCTTACCACTTCCAAATTCAGTAAGACAATACATAGAATGTAGCCAGCATTCATGTAAAAAGTAAGATTTGAAAACAATGGAGCATTTCTTGTAGTTATGCTGAAGTGAATCTGTCTCCATACATATAAATATAGCAACTGAAAATAATTGATGAGTATTGGAATCTGTTTACAGTAAGTATGCTTTTTAGAAAAAAAATTGGATGAAATCTGAGGTCTTTTAAGCCTGGTCCTAAATATAAATTTTATTTATAATTTTTAAATTTATAAATCAATATTTCACTTACTTTTTTTCCTTTATGTGTCACCTTTGTCTATAGAAGTCTGATCCACTACAAAGTAACATACATTTTATCAGCTAACATGTGTGTGAACATCCCAGTAAGCAGTAGAGCAAAAAATGTATTTGTCTGACAAAAAATGGCTATTTGACTGAAATTTATGGCTTTAAAGAAGAAAAAAAAGTTTTATTTCATAAGAAAGGTTTTAATACCAAAGGGAGGAAGCATAGAAGCAAAGGCTGAGGAAGTGAGGAGTTAGGTCTCTAACCCCAGGATAAACAGAAGGCAATGAATAGTAAGAGACCATAGGGGAGAGAGGGATCCAGAGGACTTTGTAGCCCTTGTTAGTCATGCAAACCATGGAAAGATAACATTCATGTTTCTGTTGCAGTTCGTATTCAGTTGCTTATACAGTGCTCTGAGATTGCTTGCACAGAAAGGAGCTGCAGTAGCAGGGCCTTTGATGTGTCACTGTTACCCCATCATTAATGCCCTGAAGCCTGATGATTAGGGTTTACCCCTGGTGACCACAGGCTTGTTCTTCTCCCATTCAGGGGAGGTTTTGAAACAGGGCTTTTGTGCAGTGGATGTGCTTTGTTGTCAAATGCTTTGCTCCAGGTGGTTCTGTGCAAGGCCTCCTTCTGGGGCATGGCATGATCCATGCTGCAATCCACAGCACTCCTGGGAACAGTAGAAGGACACCTCTAGCACATCAGTAACAGCAGCCCTTTTCAACCTCTGACAACATGAAGTTTATAACCCATGGTGTTTTAAAAGCACTTAAATCACTCCAATTTTCAACCCACAGTGTGAAACATTGAGCACCTCTTCAATAATGTGCATACTCATTCTGGTAATGGGGCTGTTCTACTTTGAATAAGTGATCTTAGTTTAGGCTTACATTAATTTAACAGGCTGGAATGTGAGTCACTCAGGACCTCATCACAAAGGGTCAAGGCTTTCCTCCTTCAGTAGTGAGCAGCTCCTATTAGAAAGACAGAGCTGAGAAAAAACAGCTTCCACTCCATGGTTATGACTAACCACTGCATACCTGTCCCAGCTCTGAGCCCTGGCCCAGGCTTAATTCCCTGCACTTAATTCTTGTGTCACATGGGGACAGTAATATTTCCCAATTCCTCATGGTTCTTGCATGGTTCTGCTCTGGGAAGAGGCAGAGAGGACATATGTATGGACTTCAATGTCACATGTCTTCACAAAGACCAGGAAACAGGACTGATTCCAGTTAGCCCAGCAAAAGATCATTGGATCAGATCTCTGTTGGCAAAATGGCCAAAAAATTTGTTGGTCTTAAGTTGACAAGTACCTGAAGTCACTCCATAAAACATTACAAATCTGACTTCTCAAATCACTTCATTTGCAGATGTCAATATATAATTTCTTAAAAAAAGATTAATTAAACCAATCACTAATCCATATAATTTGCTGTTATTTGACAGCTGTTTTCTATTAAAATTACCACCAAATAGCTGGAATTAAGTATATCTAAAATTTTAGCTTTTTCTGGTTTAATATAATGTATGGAATCAGAATGAATGTTTTAGTGATGATGTCTGAACTTATATGACATGCCATGTGAATCCTCAAACTCAAGATCAAATCTAAATCTTCTTTGTGTCCTTTTGTTCATTATTGTGACTGTGCCCATAATTTTAATATCTTTCCACACCAAGAATATTAGAATGAAATTATTTTCCATCTTATAGACAGTCGTTTTTTAACCTTTATTTAATAGTGATTTCAGCCTCAGGCTCAACAAAGCATCCCTGATGGAAACCACAATGGGTGGGGCTCTGAGTGACTTTGTTGGAAGGTGTCCCTGCCCTAGGCTGGGGACTTGGAAGTAGATGATCTTAGAGGTCCCTCCAAACCCAACCCATCCTATGATTCTGTGAAAGCTAACAAGTCTCCTGCTGAGGTTGCTCTGTGTTAATTCTTTAAAGTTTTGTTAGACACAAATGGTTGCTGAGGGTTTTATACATTTGTCAGCCTGGTCGTTTTATACAATTCAATCACCTTCAATCTAATGAGTCCTTAATTTGTCGTTTTACTATTAAAGGAAAATGACTCATCAAGTGGGGGATTTTGGTTCACGAGTCTGCATATAGAACTGTCTCTTGGTATTGAACACAGCATAAACATTACTGTTCCCTTTAAAAATAATTCCCTATAATAATCATCAAAATGCTGCAATGTTGTTACCACAAATTGAAGCTTTAGTTTTTGCTGTAGAGTACTATTATATAATTCAAAAGGATCTGAAATAATGGTAATTTTTATTTACAGATTAAGTATGAAACAACATGAAGATTGTTAGAAATTATATTTACTCTCAATCATGTTGCTTCATAACTCTTTATTTTTCTAAGAAGAAATCTGCATTTACTTGGATGTATAGGGAAATGGAGATGGGGCAGATATTTCCAGAGGCTGCTGCAAGCCTCTGATACAGATGCGGTTCAGACACTGAAGCTCGTGAAGGAAAAGTGCAGTTCAAAGCTTCTCATTGAGGCCTCTAAGGTTTGAGCTGTTTTGTGGTACCCTGATAGATTGCACTTACACAGATAGAAATGAATTTAACCAGAATGACACCAAAAGAGTGAAGGGAAGGAGATACTTCTAAGCCTTGCCTCTAACATGGGAAGATGCAGTTTTCACAGCCTGTGCCTGCAAATGCATCCATCCTAAGGCTGTCATGCAGCCTTAGAAACAAATAGTAGATTAAAATTCCAGCAAATACATATGATGTTTGTAGCCCTTAGTCTTTTTTTTTTTTTTTTAATTTTCCTGTGCCACTGCTAAAGGAAAACATGCAGTGCATCTAGAGGAAGGCACATTTGGGTGAAGAACTGTTCCCCAGGAACCTGGTGTGTTTATATGGCAGAACCCAGCACTTGAGCATTAGTTCCTCAGTAGAAAACAGCTGCACTTAGTCAGCATGCCTCCTGCTCCCAGCCTGGAGTGTGATACCACAGTCCTTCAGAAAACCAGTGTTAGTCACTTTTGTACTCTTCGGTAAAATAAAGAGTTTTGTTTCAATGCCTCCATTAAAAGCCCAGTAAAACTGGGCTGTAGGTTGAGGCTAATCTGAAGTTGCCAAAAAGCACAGGAGTGACTCCATGAAGAGTTTTCTACCTCATAACGTTTTCTACCGGAATATTCTTCAAATAACTACACTGAGTCAGGTATCAATACCAGAACCTCAGGTAATTTCTGTTAGGGCTCTAACAGGAGCACAGCTGCAGTGCAGTGCCTGGGATGGCCCTGCTCTAAATGATACACCTGCTTAGCACTGTATTTAGGGTTTGCTGGATCATGTCAAAGTTCTTTTTTATTGTGTTTTTTTCAAGTAGTCAGGAGGATAATCCCTAATATGAGATTATTTACATAATATCTTTTGCAATGATACATGAGAGGTGTAAAAAAAGTCTTGTCTTCTCATTTTAAAGTAAAACCAGTCATTATTTAACTATAGTACAGTGGAGAGAGAGTAGCATAAACTGTACCAGAGAAGCAGAAAAGTACACAGAATAGTTCCAAAACAAATTTAGTTGATTAAATGCAGTACATTAAAATCAGACATAATAATGTTGACATTTTAGTGTTCTTAATGAAGGGCCCAGCTATTGATCTTTGCTTATTCAACTGTCTATTGAATCCACTGGACTTACATCCAGAAAAAGTGTAGCTTAATGAATTCTAAGTAATAATTTCTATACAAGATAAAAGCTCCTCTGAGAGCAATTTATGAGATTTCTATGTCAACCTGAATGTGAAGAGGCTTTCCAATTCAGCCTGATATAAGTTGTTAACCTCACTTGAATGAAGAAGGAAAATAATATTATATTTTGTTTAACGTCTGCAGCTTCGGAACTTCAAAATTGCTATAGGCTGTATGAATATATCAAAACAGTAAAAGCTTCAACATTTTCCCCAGCTATCTCATTATGTGAGGCAACATAGCCCTCTCTGAGAGGAGCTACTAGCTGGAATGATCACAGATAAAAAATAAATTTAGATTATAGAAATAATGGATCATTTTATTTCATTAAATTAATTATTATATCATTCTGGTTGCTGAACACATTAATTCTGTTCTCCTGACCCCTTGATGTGTACCCTGAATGGAGCTATGGTGGGATCTGAATGAGCAGCCAGGCAAACTCAGCTTTTTCCTAAAGCCTCTCTATTGGAGAAGCTTCTTGGAGGACTCAGATGCTGTAACTTGTCAGAAACTGGATCCTGGGCTTTATGAACTATCACAATTCCTATATTCCTTTACTTCTCCTGAGCAGTGGACAGACATGGAGTTGTTGCTGTCCACCAGCTTTTTGTCAGTGCTTCTCTGTGGATGATGCCAGCAGATTTTTCAGGGTGTTCTTCCACTGGAAGAGTTCCAGACAGCTCCGCATTATGATGAGTGGTTTAAAAATAATGAATATTTAGATATTGTTTACAAACATACTCATTTACATTTTTAGGGCACTACTATATTTGCATTAGTATTACCTTACTAAGAGATCTTTCTGATTCAAATCAAGATTCTGATACTGTTGGTTCCTCTCCACATTAAGTACTCCTTCTCATTAATGTGAGATCGTTGCTGAGTACATTTAAAACAAGGAAAGAATTTTTTAAAATCAAATTTTAAATTAAGTAAGAATTCTCACTGGCTTCTGTGGACCAAGTATTTAATGCAGAATTGATCTGATGATCACAAATTTGAAAAAAAATTTCAAAATATAGCAGTAATTTACTTTAACACTATTGTCTATGAAGATGTAGGACATTAAATCATATTTTTGTGAAATATTTATAGATAGTAAACTACAGAAATAATTTCTTTTAAAAGAGTATATTTAGAGCACCATAACCAGTATTTTAATCCTCATTTTTAAAAGGGAAATGTCTCCTGTGCGAGTAGAAATTGATTTGGTTTGATGAATTTCTACTCAGTATTTGCTCCTTCCTTGCCCCACTGTTCATTCAGCTACTGGGGCAAAGACAAGAAGAATAGAAGACAGAAGATCAACTTGTGGTTCTGGAACACTGATCCTTGCTGGTATAAGCCACAATTTCAATTTGCTCTTGCATGTGAGGATAATCTCAATCTGTGACTAATGGAACTCAGTAATACATGAGTCAATATCTTGCTAAGTATGTAGGGTATTTTTTAATTACTTCTTTTGAATGCCTTTATATTTTTACTACTAGTTAGTACTATGAGAAACAATACATCTAGTTGAACTTTTCTAAGTCATTATAGTAAAATACAGCTCAGTACGGTACCCTTAACAGTAATTCCTGTCTCACAGTATCTGTTTCCCCTCCTAGTAATTTCATGACACTACTACCAGACTTACTTCTAGGAAATTCAGATCCTGAGGATGCTTTTTGCATCATGAAAAATAAAAATTTAATCCCTACTTCTCTGTAAATACATAGGGCCTATTGGGAGAGAAGTATGGGAACATCCGAATACCAGGGGAAGTTGAATCAGCAGAATTTGAAATGATCCTGGATGCTGCTGTAGAGGCCAAGCTAGAGACAAGGATTTTAGAAGAGTGGTACTGCAGGGATGAGAATGCAGTGCCACCAGCATATTACCTCAGACCAAAATCAGAAATGCTGAAGAACTACCAGAATACGGTAAGTCATAGTCACCTGCTCACAAAAGTTTTCTCTATCTGTTTCAGTGGCTGGCAGTCTCCAAGGCCAGGCACTTGCTGTTGTCTTTGAATTAGGTGCTACAGCCCTGTCCACACCTGAACAACTGCTCCTTGGTTCTCCTTTCCTGTACATGGTGAAGGAGCACCTGCAAATACCAAGGAACACAACTCCTGCACTGATGCACTCTGATTGCTAGAGCAAGTGAACTTGGGTCATCTGTGACCTGTTAGGGCTAGTGGGACAATTGTACAGATTTCTCTTCCCTGATGCTGTAACATGGAGAACTCAGGCTCTCCTGCTTTGTACCGTGTATTTGCTGATTTCAATGAATGGGACTTGCAGAGGAAATACACATTTTTCCCTTCTATCCCCATAGAAGAAAACTCTTAACAGTCAAACAAGTACTTAGCACTGTCCTGAGTCAGATATCATACTTTTAACTTATTAACTGTATTCTAACATAATCTTTTTGAACACTTTTAATTATAATTTTTAAAGCAGACATTTGTCTTTAATTGATGACTATAAAAACTGTATCTATTTCTTAGGACTTGGTTCTACCCTCCTACACATCCAGTATATACCTAAGGCCATATTTTAGTGTACAAAAAATGAAGTCCTTAAAAGAGTTTTCACTTCATTTTGAGTGCATGTTGTATTATTGGGGCTTTTTGTTATTAAATATTTGTACTTTTCCTGAAGCTACTGACTAACATGAGGCTAAGTAAAAAGCTGTTCATAACTTAAATGACTTAATGTTCATTACTTTAAAAACATGTCCATAACTTAAAGCTGTAACATAGATATAACATACCTTAAAGAAGTAGCACAGAGTTACATCTCATAAACTTATAGAAAGTAATAAAAGATACTCAGCTCTATCAAGAAAGAGCTGCTAGGGAATTCATCCTGGAGATTCCACACTCCAAGAAAACTGGAGACACCTGAAATATTTCACAAGCAGTAAATAAAACCTAGCTGCTTTAGAGAAAGCACCAGCATGGCATTTGCAAGATACCATCTGAAAGGATTATTGAATTTATATTAGAGTTCCTCTCTGATGACAGTTAAGATTAGTGTTACTATAGCAATGGATGAATGAACATAATGTCACATATAATTCTGTATTTTTAAAATATGGTAGCTAATATAAGGGACTTAATTACAGGTACCAGGAACCTCATTTTCAGTTTTGAGATACAAGTTACAAGTTTAAATTATTATCATTATTATGTCTCATTAAAGGAGTGATAATTTTAGCAGTATTGCTGCTGCTTTATTATCATTATTTCAGGCTTGGTTCTCAAAACCCTCTTGTGTTATTGGCCTTATTCTTGAAAAATATTGCATTAGATGCCTACACTAGCGATTTAGAAAATACTCCAAGGAGCTAACTCTTAAAATTATAAAATGGAATACAATATGATCATCTGCAGTACAAAATGTTTAACTTTTATTTATTTTTGTTAGTCTATGTGTTTCTCTATTACCATGTTATTTATGGCCTTGAATATTAGACTTCTACTTTCTGATGTTGTATATGTATGAATTACACCTATTTTTAACTATGCATATTTTTAAAAGATGGAATCTTCTTCAAATTCTATGAATGAGAACAAATGGCAAGACATATCAGAAGAGATTAAGAAGATTTTTAAGACTGCTGTGAAATTGCTCTATGAGAAAGGAAAAATGAAACACAGCCAAGCAAAGAGATATCTTTCCTCTGGTAAAGTTCACACTAAAAATTTCTATGTATTCATTTATTGTCTTTTCTGTCAACCTTTCCACATGAAAACATGAAAATGTATTTCTTTTGGCATTTCTTGTATAACTAAAGGGGGAAAAAAGGGTTTGCTGTGCTTGCTTGAGACTAAAAAAACAAACTATACAAAAGAACCCAGCAAATTCTCTGTGTTTGTTTTTTTCTAGTTTTTACAGAGAACAAATGTTGTCAAGTCTGCCTCTTGGGGGTAGGGCATGTTCTTGAACTGTTTATAAAGAAAAGTTGACAGAGACTCTTGTGTTCTCTTTTCATCCCCAGCTATTGAGGATGAACTTGATTTTGCCTTGGGTAAACAAACACCAGCTTTCCTAAAGAAGTGTGTTTGCTACATCCGGAAAATTGCCAACATTGAGCGTTTCGTTAAAATTCCAGAGATGGGAAAATACATGGATGTTGTACATAAAGCTGGGAAGTTTCTACGAGATCCTGAAGCCCATGAGAAACTGATCAAGCTCAGGGATGAATTCATTCCTACCATTGTCGCATCGTCCAATCTGAGAGTCTACACATCCGTCACCCACTGTGACATGAAGCTGGGTTACTCCCAAGAAGTGGAGAGCCATTACATTGAAGGACTTGGTAAACAGTTCTATGAAGACATGATTGATATAATCCAAGCTACAGTGCAGCAGAATTTTGACACGGAGACAGACACACTGTACGATGAAGTTCTTCAACACTCATCACTATGTAAAACGTACTCCACCTTTTATGAATATAGATGTGAGGCATTAAACATCGTTCACAAATATGTTTTACCTAGAAAAATAGGACACATTAACCCTCTTATCATATATGGAGGACCATGCACAGGAAAGACTCTTTTGTTAGCTGAAGCAGCGAAGAAGGTAAATTAGTACCTTACATACTAAGGTCATGCTGAGAGCATTATTGTGTGTAAATGCTAACTTAGTTTAATTCTTTCTTTTCTCAAGAGATCTATCAGCCCTTGATATATAAAATAAAAATACTAACATGTATATTTGGCATCTTATTGTACACATATTCAGGAAAATATTACCTTTCAATAATAACATACCTGTTTCATATGCTTAGGCAAAACAAATATAGTTTATCAAAGCTCTTAAAAGTCAAATAGCAATCAATATATTTTGAATTAACAATGTATATTTTAGAATGATCTCTTTCCTTGTTCCTCTGAGGCCCTATGAATCCACAACCATCTAAACATCTTATTCTGGTTATGTCTTAAACACAAATGCAGTATGTCTTTCCAATGTTCTCATTAAAAATTATTCCAGAATTATTCTAATACACTGGCTACAAATCTATTTGTAATAAGCTGCAAAAATACCCATACTTACTTATCTGCTGTATGCTGTTTAAGTCCATGAGCTGAGTACTACAGGGAAATGAATGAAAAATTTGTGCAAGGCAGGACAAGATGCAGAAAAAGACCAAGCTGGCATCACCAGACCTAATTCTGCAGGTGACAGTCACAACTTTAAGTTCCTGGCAGGGTGGTCAGAGAATTTAGCATAGTGAGCTGGGAAAGCAGCCATATCAGCCAGAAGGAAATGAAGAAGGGAACAATACTCTATAAGATCCCTGTATTTACTTACTGTGGAGTCACATTAGCTGCATACATGAAATTGGGATTTGCAACTCAAGATCTCATTTCATATCTGAGTACATAAGTCAGCCTAGAGACTCTGGTTCTGCTTTTCTTTTAAAATACTGTAATAACATAAAGAGAGGTGAAGAGATGTAGAACTGAGTGTGTTAGCCTGCACAGACTGAGAAGATTTAAAGAAGTTACATTCCTCACTGGCTTGGAGCGCTCTAACCAAAAAAACTTCAAGAGATAGATATTTCTTCCTTTTTGTGGCAGTGTTTTAGAGCAAAAGTCACAACTACACCAAGGCAAAATGTAGCTCTGTGGGCCAGGGATTAAAGTAACCAGCTAGTTAAGGGCAATCTGTACTCTGATCCATGTCCTCTGAGACATGTCTTTATACTCAGTCAGAATCAATGCTGAACGGGTTTAGGTGGTAGGCTGGTGTGCCTGACCAAGGATGACATTGTTTAGTGTCTAAGGAAGTTTATTTATAAGACACTCTATCTACTTTCAGAGGTGAGACTCAGATTTTGCAAAGAGTACCCTGGGATTTATGGAGTACATTCTAGTTGTGTCGCCTTTGATGTAAGCCTTTCTGTGCTAAAAGAAAGATTATATATTATTTGAATTTCATTCAGTGCACCCACTTTGAACTCTGACAGTGAAAGCATTTCTATTCAACCAGTAATATTTTAAAATGTTTATTCATACATAGACTATCACTATATATAATCTCTGTTACTGTGCTTCATTGAGATATAAACTAAATTATGCTCTATATTCTAGGCCTATTCCTGGTTACAAGAAGAGATGGGACCAGATTCTGACCCTGTGGTAGTTATAAGATTTTTGGGATCCACTGAAACAAGTACAGATCTGAAGAATATACTTCAAAGCATTTGTGAACAGCTAGCAGTCAACTATCGTTGCATTGTGCAAAGTTACCCAAAAAAGATTCATGACCTTCGGGACTTGTTTATAAATCTCTTGAATGAGTCTTCATTTCACAGACCACTGGTGATTATATTTGATGCTTTAGAACAGCTAACAGATAGTGATGATGGTAGGAAGCTCTGGTGGCTTCCCATTCACCTTCCACGTTCAGTACGGATAATTTTGTCAACACTGCCGAACAAGCATGGGATCCTGCAAAAACTGAGGTGCCTTATTCATGAAGAAAGCAACTATATTGAATTGACTGCAAGGGACAGAAAGATGTGTAGTCAAGTACTGAAACATCAGCTGCTGCGAGTTAAAAGGAAAGTAACATCAGGGCAACAAATCTATGTCAATGAGGCATTCTCCAAGTGCACACTGCCTATGTTTGTGAACTTAACCTTCAGAGAGGTCAGGCACTGGAGATCTCATAAGGATGTGGATGAGTCCTCCCTCTGTGTTACTGTCCATGAAAGCATAGAGCAGTTGTTTTGGTCACTGGAAAACAAGTGTGGGTCAAGACTATTGTCAAGAGCACTTGGCTACATCACTATGTCCAGATCTGGCCTGAGTGAAATGGAACTGGAGGATATTTTAGCCCTTGACAATAGTGTTATGTATGAACTGAATGAGAGAGTCAGAGAGAGTAACCCATTGAGAATTCCATATATTTACATTGCAAGACTTAAGGAGGGCTTACGGGGGTATTTAATAGAGCGACAGGTGAAAAATGTAACACTGCTTCTATGGGCAAATAGGCACTTGCAACTAATTGCCCAGAAATTGTACCTGCACAATGAAGAAGACTTGCGTGAAATGCACACGGTCATGGCGGAGTATTTCCTTGGTGTTTGGTCAGGTGGACGAAGAAAACCTTTTTATAGCAATGACCAATATCCAGGTGGTTGTCCTGACCATGACAGTAGAGGCCTGAATGAGGATGAAAAGCACTGCATGGATCAGGCTGCTTTTGACAGGCAGGCACCAGATCAGCCATGGGTCTTTCAGTGTAACCCATTGGAACCTGATATCTTTTTTATTAATCACAGAAAAATGACAGAGCTTATTCATCACTTAACAAGATGTGGAAGAACTGATGATCTTCTGTACGGAGTTATCATGAACTTCAGCTGGCTGTACACCATGATTAGAATAGGGCAGTTCGATAAAGCACTTTCTGACATAGAACTGGCTTACACTTACTCTCAAGAAAAGGAGCTGAAATTTCTGGCCAGTACCCTCCGCAGTATAAAGTTCAAAGTAGTAAAATACCCAGGTTCACTCTCCGCTGAATTGCAGCAGAGACTTCTCCCAGTAGTAAGTTCATTGCCCAAACTCAGACATCTCCTCCTAGAATGTGACAAGGATGGACCCAAGTACTGCTCTATTGTCCCTCTGCATTCCTCCATGGATGTGACTTACAGCCCAGAGCGCCTGCCGCTGTCATCCAGCTGCATGCATGTCACTGAGATTTTGCCTATGTTTAATCCCAGCACAATTATTGCTGCTTTAGAAAATGGCTCCATTAGCACTTGGGATGTAGAAACCCGCCAGTTATTAAGGCAAATTACAACTGCTCCATCTGTCATCTTAGGGATGAAGCTTACTAGTGACGAAAAGTATCTTGTAGTAGCTACAACAAACAACACTCTTTTGATATATGATAACATAAATTCCTGTCTTCTATCTGAGGTGGAAATTAAGGGGTCAAAACACTGTGGAATTGCAGGGGACTCCAGTTTTATAAATGGATTTACATTATCAGTCAACCATGCGCTTGCTTGGCTGGAGGCCAGTAAAGATGTTACTGTAATAGATCTGCTTTATGGCTGGCCTCTCTATCACTTCCACTGCTGGTATGAAGTGACCTGTGTGCAGTGTTCTCCAGATGGAGTTTATGCATTCTGTGGGCAGTATTTGAACACTGCAACCATTTTCCACTTGGGCAGCGGAGAGAAGCTGACCACTGTGACCTCTGAATTTTCAAGTGGATTTGTGAAATTCCTTCTCATTTTGGACACAGCCCAAGAAATGGTGATGGTGGACAGTGAGGGTACCCTCTCTGTTTGGAATACAGAGGAAATCGCAAAACCCCAGCTTACAGATGACTTTGACTGCAGAAGAGAAGACAGTGAAGTTGTCAGCATAGAGCTTTCTGAAGACCAAAGTGCAATTCTAATTTGTAAGGCTCTCAGCATTGAACTTCTTGACACTCGTGTGTGGAAGGTGGCTGAAAAGTTTAGAGCTAAACACAATGAGCGCTTTATATCTGCTGTGTTGTCCAAAAATGGCAACTGTATAATTGCTTCAATGGAAAATACCTCAGCCATTTTTGTTTGGAGAAGAGATACTGGACAGTGTATGGCAAGCTTACAGGAAATCTCAGGAACTATAGTCAGGCTAATTAAATCAAATCATCATAACATGCTGCTATCCTTATCCACCAGTGGTGTCCTTTCTATCTGGGACATAGACATCATAACTGCTATGTCCAATATTGACAAATCTGGCAAACCCATCCAAAGACTGGTGTTGCCAGCCAGAGGTGAATTAATATACACATTGGATGGATCAGATTCTGTCCATAAGTGGAACTTCAGCACTGGATTTATTGAAGCTGTGTTCAAGCACGAAGGTACTGTTGAAAACTGTGTGCTGACCTCTTCTGGAGAGATAATGGTTACATCAGATGATAAATGCAGCCAGTATGTATGGCACACGGTTAGTGGTGAAAATATCTTTCGCATTAATGGACAAAAAATCTCAGAGCTAATGATTACTCATAATGATCAGTTTGTAGTCTCTCTCTGTGAGCAGAATGCATCTAGAGTTTGGCGACTGGCTACAGGACATAGGGTCTGCAATATTTTAGTTGCCTTACAGAATGCATTTATAACAACTGCAAATACATTTGTAGTTGGAATGGCAAAGAACAAAGTGTTGGCAGTGAGTCTCTGGACAGGCAGTATAACAAAGAAGTTTTGCTGTGATGATGGTGCAAGCATTGTGGACATTAAGTTGATACCAGACTGCCCAGATATTATAGTATTTATAACATCTAGTGAAACTGTGAACATCTGGAGCCTAACAGAGGAAGTCATCTGCAGACGTGTACAGTTGCCTACCAATTTCTTAAAAAAATTGGAAGACTTTGAAATATCTCCAAATGGGAAGCTAGGAATTATAACCCGTGGTGATGAGAACATCAATGTGCTTGATCTGCACAGCGGCAAACTCCGTGTGGTTCACGCTCCGGGTGTCATCTGGCGGCAGAGGCTGTCTCGTGATGGCCGCTACCTGGTGTACATTTGCTGTCGTGGGGAAGAAGATGATGACAATGGTGCAGTCTCTAGTTTAATTGTAATGAGGCTAGCAGATGGCAAAAACATCGGTGCCTGTTCTCTTTATAAAACTCCCACTTTTCTTGCACTCTCACAGAGACATTTAAACATTATTATTGGATTTGATGATGGAAGTATAGGTACTTACACAGTAGTGGATCGAGTTGATGCTGCACTGAAAATCAAAATTGCTACTTCAAACAGCCGTCAGATTTTCAACAACGCAACACAAGTGATTAGGCCAAAGTGTCACAATTATAGTTTCAAAGCAACTGCAGACTGCATTTGGAGGGAATCAACAGAAGTATTTGCAAGGGATAGCCCTATTACAGTTACAGAGGCTGAGGTGAGTGAAGCAACACCAACCAAAAGACACAGCTACTGCTATGAGAAAGTGTGCTCAGCCATAGATTGCAGAGGACACAGTTTTGCATCTGACAACTGAGTAACCATCTGGACGAGAATATCTGAATAGTACACTTGCTTAGGTATGTCTTCTGAATTAATGTAAAAATCAGTGCATTTCTTGGAAGACAGAAACAGCAGAGGGCAGACCAGCTGTTTTTTCCTGTCTTACATTTCTGTAAACATAAAAGCAAACAAAAAGCAAGTGGGCTGCAGGGTTTTTTTTTTAATTTCAGAATACAAGGTTTAGTCCAGAATTTCACCAGGGCCTTGATTAAAAATTTCTAGCAATACTATCAAAATGGTTATACTATTACAGAAGTTAGGTGATCGTATCTGTGGTTGACAGACTGTTTTAACTAGAACTAAAGCTCTAAGTGATTGGTGAGAAGTCAGACCACTATTTTATATTCCAAATCACCTAGATGGATCTATAGCTAACAGTCAACTTTATACCCACTTGCAAAAATGTGTTTTTTCTCCTTGATGGTGCAATGACAAGATGTCACCTGCCAACCTGGAACACTTGATACATTCCATCATCATTTTAAAAATATCTAGTTTTATTTTTCTTTTTTAATTGGGATTAATCTTTGCGCTGAAAGGAGTAGGTGCCAGACAGTGCTAACATGTTAGCATGTGAGGCAACAAGTATTTGTTCACCTTAATTAACAGAATGAAAGTTGTTTTTTTTTTTAAATTGCATGCAGGGATTTCAGGTTTCTGTATTGTGATAAAAATTATAAAAGTCCTGAGCTCTAAAGGAAATATAGGGTTTGGGGTTTTATTTTTGGTTTGGGGAAATGTTTCGTCTTCATAGTATGTATTAGTACAGGTCATAATGAAAATTTTTCTAAGAGAAGGGGCGTTACTGATGAACATCTGAAGACATTAATTTCCTTACATTAAAAGGTTGCTGTCCATTTTGTTGTAGGAAAGTCTAAAGTAGCTCCTATGTCTCCAGAGTAATCCTGGTAGTTTTCAGACATGCCATGTATTAGTCCTTATAATATTTGCCTTAGTATTGTTTCTGTTCTTTCCCATGATAAATACAGATCAAATGACCAAACACTCTGGGACTGTTTGTGTATCTGCTGAAATATTCCACTAAATGTAAAGGCTGTCCAGAGGTCCTTTCCTAGTCCAGTTTGTAATGGGTTTTTCTTACTTTCACATACAAGCTTCACTTTCTGCTTTGGAAACTGTTCTGAGCCTTTTGTACAGTTTTACCAGTTTCAAGGCAGAAATTGTGAAATTATGACAAATGCTGTAAAAAAAATTTGCATTTTCCTAAGTAAAAATATATACTGGACAACATCTGAAAGGATAAGAAATTTTTTCCCTACTTATGTATCTTAAAGAGGGCACCCATGGAAATATTTTCAAATTCTTTAAACAGAATAATCTTACTTTTAGAATCAGAATTCCATGTCACAAATTTCCAAGAAATGAATGCTAAGCTAGAACTTAATGTAGTGTGTGAATGTTCAATGTACAAGCCAATATAGTATATTAAGTGACTTGAATGATTTTTCCTAACTGGTTTGCAACTAATAGATCATATTGAATGTTTTTATGTAAACTTTGTATTGTTGGGAAAACCTACCCAATCAGAGATTTATATTTTCATAAATGTCAAATTTAGTTAAATTTTGTTACAGAGTTGTTAAATTAGAAATCTATTGCAGTCTTCAAACAAATATACAGTCTTGTGTATGCATTGTTTGTACTAATAAACTATGGAAGCAGACTTGTGTGTGTCCATTAATTTAATGGAAATTCCACTCTGGCAGAGGGACATGTAGCCTTCACAGCTTCCTTTGGCCTGTGCATGAATAATTTTTAAGGACAGTATTGAAAAGGAAAAATTCTGATATTTTTCCCATTGCAGCTAACTGAATCAAGCATTTGAAATACAATGAGATTTGCAAATAAAAAATAAAACAACACCACCATGCTTAGATGATGTTTATGACTAAATTGCATACTGACAATACGCAAATCAACAGACATGAAGGCTTTTGTGACCAACCCAGTAGAAAGCACCAAAAAAGGGACCTGAAACCCCACTCCCATTCTGACCTGTGAAGCTATGGGAAAAGGCACCACAGTTCCCAGGATCCTGTCCTAAACTTCCACCTTCTCTCAAACACGGTGCATAATTTGTGCATTTTGTGCCTGAACTCCCTGTCCCTAAGCTGTGTAATAATGGAAAGTTCGTTCTTTCATTATCTTGGAAGGGTAAAATACATCTTCCATCTGCCAGGAGAGTGGCTGATTTTGGGTAGTAATGGAATATAATGTAATCACAGAACCACAGAATATTCTGAGTTGGAAGGGACCCCCAGGGATAATCAAGCCCAACTCTTAACCTTGCACAGGACCCCCCCAAGAACCACACCTTGTGCCTAACCTATCTCATTCAGCTTGCCTGCTTTCTGAATCAATTTCTCAAGGGTTAGACTCCTCACACTGAGCCTATACAGCCGACACAGGGTCCTGAATGGTTTCATGCTGCTGATATTTGCTACTGCAAGAGTGACTGCTCCACAGCCCTTCACAAATCTGTCCCCAAGTATGTGTATCCAGTGGTACTGAGACAAAGTATTTTCTCTAATAATGAGCTATCCAAAAACCAAGTGCTGTTCTACCCCTACATAGGAATACTGCAATTTACTTTTTATTAAGAAGATCTTTTTGCATCTCTAGAGCAAAGCTTTTATTTATCTTCTAGATAAAGTGCATCTATAAACAAGCTCAGATGGGGTCTGTATTTTCTGACACAGAAGATTCTAGGAATAGGCTGTAGCTGCAGGAAAGCTTTAACAGGGAATTAGCCGGAAATTCTTTGGCAGACAAAGGTAAGCCGGAGGTCAGCTAGAAAAAATATTTTTATCAGTCATTTCCTTTGCACCACAGCTGGGGAATGCATGGCCCGTGACTTCATTTCAAACAGCCTGTGGCCATTCGACTTTTTTCACATTATTATCAGATAACATCAAAATGTGGGTTAACTTGTAGCCTGGAAAAGTTTGCACTCAGAAGGCATTCAGGTTTCAGTGGCTACCCAGCCCTAATTTCTCCATGATGCACACTCAAGCCCTTTGCCTGCAGAAACAGAAGTTTTAGCCATTTTGCAATGAGAATTTAAAGCAAATATTGATTGCTAATTGGTGTTTGTATGCAGAGTGGACTGTTTCAGCTTAAAATCCTGAGAGTCTGCACCTTTTCAGAAACTATAAATGTGTTTGTATGATATATCACAAAATGGGTCCTCTGTGGCACTTCCATAAAGCTGTTAACAACAATCTGCATTGTTTCATTTTGTTGATTAAGGATTTTAAAATACATGCTTTAATATAAATATTAAGACTGCAAAAGGACAGACTTCTGAAATCCATTTTATTTCTTCTATTTTTTTATTTCTAATCTATTTTTAATTCTTCATACTTTTTAATGCATTTTTTTAATATAATCATAAAATTGATCATGTAGTCATCCAAGTGGGGACTACGGCCTCTGGATAGGTTTCATTAACAAGGGTTGGTTACTAAGAATCATTATAAAGTGTTTATGCTACAAATATCCTACTTCTTGTTCTTGTAGCCTGTTATGGACATTACTCAATATCTCTTCCTAGATCACCACATGGCTGCAGGGAGACCAGTGAGCTACGTTTTTTTTCTGTGGTTTACCTTTCCAGCCTGGTTACAGAACACCATTCCTTGCATTTTGGAGGTGTCTCCTGACTTCTATGACATGAACTGATGCTCTCAGTGTGGGTCTAATTCATAATCCCAATTTCATCAGGAAGGTCAAAGGCTGCAGGAATAGTCATCACAATCCTTCCCAAGGCAGGATGAGGCATTTTGTCATGTCTTTCTCCAGAAGGGGCAGTTTAAACCATCACCCTTCTGTGAAAAAGGATCTTTCACTATCAAAGACAAGCTATACAGTGCTCAATTCACTTGAAAACAGAGGCCAATAAGCAGAAGAGCATGAAGGAATGCTTCCAGTCCAGTATAACATGCTCTTAAAATCACACATTTCCCCAAGTGACTGTTAAAATCTGCCCCTATCAAGCTCTTCTCCCTGCCTCTGCTGTCCTGTCATCCCAGACCTATGCTGCCCTGCTTAACAGGATGGGTGAAGCTCCCATCCTGACTCAGCCAAGCCCTTGATGTGTTCCCAGCTATGGTACTGGTAACTCTCCATTTGCAGCACCAGCTCACTGGTCTCCTCTGCAGCCTCAGCAGGGAATATACAAAAATGGATTTAAGGCATGTTCACATGTTCCCACTGTCAGAGCTTTCACCACATAATCCCGTATAAATAAAATCATCTGCCTGCTCTCCTACTACATCTCTGATTCCACATGCATTTTAGTGCATGTGAGAAAGCTTCTAAACTAAAATAGAGCTAGTTAGCATATTTAAAGTGAAATACATAGAATTGCAAGGTGAAAGATGAAGCAAAAATCCAGACCTGCTGTAGCACAGATGAAAACAGAACATCCCCAAAGCAACTGGACAGTTTGCTGCCATTTGTCTACATTATCCCATTGCTTGCTAGTAAATTGCCCAGCACTTCCCACTGTAATATCACATTAACAATAGCATATGAAGTCATAAAGTTAGCCTTTTAGGCTGCAATTTTTCGAGGCAGCCTTCTATCTCAGCAGGAACATTCTCCAGAAAGCCTCAGCCAAAACAGTCGACTGGGGTACAAGAATGAGATTAGAGGGAAAAGAGGATTTCTGAAGTCTGGATGTCTCAACCACTTTTCCTTTGAAAAAGTGTCACACCCGTGTTTTTGAACAAGCACTATCGTTTGGTGAGACAAGTGATCATTTCCTGCAGGACACGTCTGTGAAAACCTGTCAGGCAATCAACCCAAAAAGATCCCAGCAGTTCGCACATACTCACAGAAAAGGATAGGTTTGAGAAGCACAGCACGGCTGGGATTGCAGGAGATGGGACGGAACTTCTCTACTAGGACAGAAATACCGGCTGTTGGTTCGAGAAATCTCAAGCATGAACAGTCCGTGGAACAACAAAATATACAGTAGCCACGGAAGGGGTCTGAAAAGGATGCCAAGCATCAGGAGAAGGGGGAAGGCAGCCTCACTGGGTTTGCTTTGAGTGGCCTCCTGCCTTAAAACGCAGCTTTTCGACTGGGACATTTGTCGGCCTGTTAGCCCACCTCATCAGCCCAGCAGCCACAAGTACAATGGCAAAATGCCACAGGCAAAACACCACAGAGCTGGCCGTGGGGTGACCTCCGGCTGGGCAGGGCAGCAAGGCAGGTCCGAGCACACGCAGCGCACTGGGCTGCTCGCAGCGCACATCCATGCTGCAGAGGTAGCCCTGAACTCTGCATCTCCTGCCTCCCTCACCTTCTCTCACAACCCGGGGATATGTTAGCCTGGCAATTCTTTATTTACTGACCAGAGAACCTTTGGAGAGTTTACTGAAGGTTTTGTACCAATAAACTTCCTGCCTCTTGAAGTCCATTTGCAGCTAAAACTAATCGTTTGCAGGACAAAAATATTTTAAATGTGCCAAAGACCTCTTGCAGAGCTTTGCAGCACACTAGCTCATAGCCTGCAAATGATGCTTGGTCTTCCCGCTACGACATAGTCGTCTGCTTAAAATCAGAATATCCAAAGAAGCTTTTATTGATTTCTTTGCTGGCACAGGACGTTTTGCCCCTCTGTGCTGCTCCTGCAGCAGGAGGCTGGGGCCAGGTGGAGAATCCGAGTCCCTGCTGCCGGGCACGGGCTCTGCCTGCCCCAGCCCACTGCTGACATGGGTTTGACAGGCTCGGCTTCAGCCCACCGCAGGGGATACGAGGGGAAGCACAGCAGGGCAAACCAAGCCCTTGGGGATCTTAATTCAGCACCCTCCTTCCACGGGGAGGACGAGAATGCAATCCCTGCAAGGCAGGGAGGCAACTGTAAATCCGGCATTATTTAGAGTGAAAACAGCACACCTACTCAATACAGCAGCCAAACGTCATATAAGTGCTTGCATGAGGTTTAACACAAAAAAAAAAAAAAAAAATTAGTTGTACTAGCGAGAAGGTTTTGTTAGCCCTGCTTTGCACCCCCCAGCTGCACCACAGGCAGGTGGGTGATGCAATCTTAGTGCCAGCTCTTTCCAAGAGGCGTGTTTTACAGTTTCCAGGTACATCGATATGTGTTAAAGATCACACATGACCCAGGTGTTTGCCTAACTTAAACCTCTCCCCCTGTACAAGGAAAACTCTCTCAGCTGGTGGTGGAAACAGAATATCTTTCATATCACTTCTGGAAGCAACACACTCAAACCAAAATGACTCCAGGAAAGTCGGCAGCTTCCACAGGTAAATGTGACGCGACCCCTGCAAATACAACTCAGAGATGAATTTCTCTTTAGAGAATCCCACAAAACAGTGGGGAATAAATGCCATTGCCAGGAAACATGCAACAGAGGAACTTTCTGCCACATCCCTCCAGCACTGTTTGTGATATGGGGAGATTTAATTCTAAGAATATGCAAATGGCAGCATGAATACACTGACAGGCTCGGCTTTGTTGTGATCATTGTGACTGTCCCGGAGGAAGGGAATTATTTGGCACATGTTCTTCCGCTTCTCCTTTTTTTAACCCTGGCCAGAAAACGGTGAGTTCTATCAGGTTTTTATTCAGCTTGCAGGTAAAGGGTTACAGATTGTAGGAAGTATTAAATGCAAACTTTGAAGGATTTTATTTTCATCTACAGTCACATGATGCCTTAATACCCAATGACACTAACTACAGTGTCTCATTAAGAGGTCATGCAAACTCCCAAGCTAAACAAGGCATTCTTACATATTTAACATTCAAATGCAGAAGCCAAGCTAAGCCATGGAAGATTGTAATCAGGAAAAGCTACACTTCCTGATCCACATAAAAGCTACAGGTAGGAAAAATTCTTTTAAACTTGTAACATTGTGCTTTCTAAAGAAACTGTTTACAGGGCATATTTTGTACTCTCTCTCTTCTCTACCTTTCAAAACAGTCTAAGAACATTATCCTGTAGTATATTTGATCTCACTTGTTCCACCTGTTGTAGAGTCAGGATTGTTTTTACATTCGGAAGTACAGTTGGCTCAGTGAAAATCCAAAGAAAACAATTTTTAATCCAAACTATTTTAAAAGCAATATTTTTAAAGATATCTTAGTTATTGAAATGGTTGAGTTGGAGTATGTGGGGTGAAGGAGGAGTTAATATGTCTTTGATGTCTGAAATGAGAGGATTTAGAACTCTTGTAACTTCCTTATATCATGAATTGTACATTGTTTCAGTCACACTAATCCAAGTGTATTTTAACGGATTTGGCTTCCTCAATGAACTTACATGATTTCTAAATTCCCCTCCTAGAATTCGGTACATTTAAAAATTAAATCTTACAAAAGCAAATGAAAGACAGATGAGGAGTACTACAGTGTTCCATAAAAGGAGAATAAATTTGCGAAATACAGAGTAAGAGGAAAGTCAGTTAAAACCAGTTTATTTTAAATTGAGAATTTAAATTGCAGTAAAGCACACCGGTTTTCACATGGAGCGATAAAGTTTCACTGACAATTACTGGCAATATTGCAGAGGTTATTTTTTTTTACTTGCATTGAAAGAATTTTCCATTCTACAGCGTTAGCTGTGTGTTTTATCACAAAGATCTTCTCATCACAATTTTTGTTAAACTGTAATTGTTTTCAGACAGTGTTCTAAATACTCAGCTTTTTAATACCTTTATAGGAAATTAGTTAAAGACTGCATTCTAGAGGGTTACTGAATCCAAATTTACTAAAAGATCTCTAGTGCATCATAGGATTGCCACATCCTGAGGATTCCCACTGCTCAAAAGCAGCAAGCAGTGTTTATTGTTTTGTTCCTACAATGGTTGGGTGTTGATTGCCAGTAACATAATTTTTTCATGGTTTATTCTATAAAACACATCTTTTTAGTATCTCTTAGCACATAATGCTAGTAGGAGATACTAAAAGAAGTGGAGAATAATACCTGAAGCAACTTGCTTCAGATAAGCTCTCAACTTTCTTTGGGGAAAAAAAGGAGGGTTGTCATTACCCGTATTTAAAATAAATTTGAGTCCAAACAAGTTTACCCGTGGCACTAAAAGAATTGTCATTCACTTTCAGGGTGCCCATCTCGAAACATGGTAGGTCTTATGTTGAGGAGGGATAAGACCCAAGCACAGCCTAGATCAGCCTGAGCCATGAATTATCTCTTCATCAAACTCATTGTACCAATGTCCTGACAGAGTAGCTCACAGCTGTGCCCATGGCAGTGTACCAATAAACCACTACACTTTAAAAGAACTGCTCTGAGTTTACTGTAACTGACTTCTGAGCCTGTATTATTTACAAAAATCTATTTAGAAGCTGTTTTAGATAAAGGGCTTATTTGGTAAACGACATTTATATCTCAGGGGAGTGAGAGGAACACTGCAGCTCCCAAATTAACAGACAACCACTGTTGGCTTTCACTGAGAGGAACATAGCACCCAAAACTTGAAAAGCAGCCTGTCATGGCCAGGTCTTCTAAGAAATATTTGTACAAGCTGTGTGTGTCATGGTAAACCAGCTTAGTAGCTCAGTAGTTAAATTTGTTAAATATTAATTACACAAAATGTCTTTGCAGAGTGGAAGGTACAATGCACACTGACATTACTCTGTGACCAAAAAGACAGAGTGGCCATTGAATGAGAGGGAGCCTTCCTTAACTCCTTTCCTAAATAAAAGAATACTAATGAGGCACTTGCTGTCAAGCACTCTAGTAGTTCAGGTTTTTTTTATGCTCACAATTTTATTGTTAGTGCAGAAATTTGTACTGCTCTAATTACTACCTTTTTATTTTTTCTGATTAAAAAAACAACCTATTTTCTTGCTTTGTCACATCAGTATAGAACCAAATGTAGTGTTGTTTCATAGAGAAGACACACAGATCAAATACTTCCTGCTCATAACCAAAAGAAGAGAGAGGTTCTTGGAAAATGAAATAATTGGAAACCTAAGGGAGAATTTTTCTCAAGAATTTAGGGGAAAGCTAAGCAAATATAAAAATCAAAACACTATCAGAAGTTTAGAATAGTTTTCTCTTTACCCCAAAGCTAAGACAAACATTGATAAAAAGGCAATCCAGATCTTCCAGTTTGCAGGTCTCAGGGAACTTGTACCACAATTAAGGCTAATACTGAGAATGAACCTGATGGGTTTTGCACAGCTCTAGTAGGTAGGAAGATAGAGCAAATCTTCAAGTGAAGGGAATCATGACTTTCTTCCTTGGAAAGCCTGGTTAGAAGTGCAAGGCAAACATTTGTGAGTGTTGAGGCCCTTCTCTAACCACACTTGTTTGTACCTGACCTCAAGGAAACAAACTTGCTAAAAGTATTTGCTCTCAGACTTTACTGAATGAAAGCTAAGGAAAGCCTTTCTTCACATCTTTCAGGAAGGGATGGTCTTTTTCTGTGTTTGCACTGTATCCAGTTAAACATGGCCTCAGCATTGTTTACATCTTTCACTGTTTCACAAAGGACAGGGCTGAGGGAAACACTCAACCCACTGAAACCCACGTGATGAAATGCAGTCAGGCAATAAATATTTGTTTGGAATTTATAATTTTTCCTTCAGACCCCGTCTTTCTGAGGACTATATATGATCACCTGTCAGCAGAGCATGCCCATGCCTTCCACACAAGAGTCATGGTGGGCATGGCTAACCAGAGCAGGTGGCCAAACCCCACTGCTCCTTAACCAGGAGCACCTCATCATGCTGGAGAACCAATGTCAAAACTTCATGCCCAAGCAATGATGCATGAAAATTGTTGACTTTTGCTGACCTACAGAACAGTGCTGGCAAGCAGGATGTATTGCTAAGGAGAATAGGCTTAAAACACAATGTAGTTTTACTTACTGAAAATTTGATATCAAAATGGACAAAACAAATGAGTTACAGTGGAAAGGTCAAAAGGAATTGTTGGAAAGAGGGGGGGGGGAAAGGCAGCAATTTTTCCTGTAAGTTCTCCTCTAGATCACTTTCTCTTAGACATATGGAGGTACTTTAAAATTTTATAAAGAACTGAATACTTTGGGTGGAGACCAAATATTTAATCACCTACAGCAGGAGACAGGGAAAAAAGGTCCAAGTTGGTTTTTTTTTTTTCTGTGTGACTTTTTCTCTGTCTGCCATTTTTATACAAGTTTATTTAACTCCCTTTTTTTCACTTTTATCACACATGTTTCCTGCAAAGGCACAGATGCTTCTCGTTAAAAAAATATTTCTGGTTGAGTATTCTATTATTAAATCACACAAGTTACTTTTCCATTTAGGATAGCAAGGAAGAGTAAACCTTCTCCTTGGGGCTTACTCATTTTAATGTTACCAGCTTGACCTGGCTCAACTTTGCATCACTTCCAGCTTTTTAATACAGTTATGTTTCTCTATTAAAGAGCACTTAGTTGTATGATCTTATGTAAACAAAGTCCAATGCCTTGCTATTGCAGGCAATCTGCTTTTCTGAAGGAGCTGAATAACAAGCACAAGTGTAACTCAGGTCAAGAATAACACACACCCAATGACTGAAAATCCTTTCAGTATGAAGTCCACCCTAGGAACTCTTCTCCCTGGTTCCAGTGGGAACAGTATCTAATCCTCACTCAGAGGACAGGAGAAAAGGAATAATGCAAGTGGTGCTGGGGCTACCCAGCGCAGAGCTGCCAGCAGAAACAGCATGGCATCAGCACAGGTTTGTCTGTGCTGGACAGAAGCTCTCCAGACCATAACAAAAACAGATGATTTCACATCTGCCATGCTCAGAGCAAGTGCATCTGGATGTTAAGGCATATTTTCAGGCAGGTTAGCATTGATGTCCTTTTATTATACACTCTGGTGCAGAGTATCTGACAGCAGCTTTCAGGCAGGAGAGGCAGGGAGTGACCCAAATGAGCCATGTGGAGCCACATGTCCACAGTCCTGAGAGCCTGCCAGACTACCAGTCTGCTCCTCCCCTGACTACCTACCCTCTCCACTAAATTTATTGCAATGACTGTATGTGTTGACTGGACTGTATTTCTTACACTCACTTCCCCCTTCAACCCACAGCCACTTTGAAACCCTGTTTTATCATCAGTAGATTTGGGAGTGCCCAGTTTTATCTACCTTATTAAACACCTGAGCTTTGTGCAACAGCCTAGGATGCAGAAGCAGCAGCTATGCCCTGGCACAGCCACGCAGCAATTTCCTCCTCTCTGTTCTAGGCTGTGTGCTCCTTCCCACAGCCGAGCTGGAGCAGAAATTCCCCCCACCAGGACCCAGGCCCACTGTGCCAGGGCAGCTCCCAGTCCTGGGACTGCAGCCAATCCAGGTTCCCTTGCCAGCTGCTCCACTTGCCCAGCCTGTGTATCCATGCTGTCCTACTACAGTACAGGCAGTTTATCAACTCCAAAAAAGTGTTATCCACTCTTCCTGTCTTATGGCAAGCAAGCGTGATAGCAACCACATTAACATGATTTTAACACTACATATTTCCATGGAGCTATTCTTCTCACCTACTTCAGATCTACTAATAGCAAAAGAAGCCAAGTCTCAGGCTAATTGATGCTTTTGAAGTAAGCTGGCAGTCTTGTTCACTTATAGCTCAGTGGAAAACAAGCAGTTACTCTCAGCTGTCACAAACCTGAATCAAGCTTTGTTAAGGCCTCCTCTGTCTCTATTTCTGGTTTGGGTGTGGCATGGAAAAAACAATATTTACCATCTCAGTGACTGTGCCCTTTGTGTATTTGTTTTTATATTCCCTTTCCCCATGAGAATTTAGCAGATGTTACATGGCTTGGTATCAGCCCTGAATTTTGTTGTCAGAGTACATGCATGTCTCCACAGAACATTAGTAGGGAATAGGCAATGTCTGCACAGAAAAGATAATACAGATTCAGCTGCCAGGCACCATTTCAGAAGCAAATTTAGATAAAGGGATAAACACCAAGAATACCATAAGATTTCATTTTCCATGTAAATGAAACAAAATCTACAGTCATCAGCCCTGAATGGAAGGCTACCAGGGGCCCGAGGAGCTACCACCATGTATCACGTCCAATTTTTGTCTTTAACATCTCTTTTTATATGAAAATAATTTGGGAGTATTTTCCATTGCTTCGGAAGAATGCACACAGATTGCTAAAAGGCTAGTTCGTATTTACTAATATACATTAAAAACTAATGCTCAGTGCAATTATCCCACTAATTACCTTCCATGAAAACATTTCCATTCACTTTTTGTTTATATAGATTAAAAACATAGGGATTTGCTAGGGTACAGACAATCAATAAAACCTCAGACAGTTTAAGAAAACAGAGGAAAGCCAAGGGCAAAAGCTAGATGCCAGGGAAAGGTCAGCTTGCTGTTTTCACAGCCAATTACCAGCGCCCGGTATCCATCAAACTACAGCCTCAGCTTTCTTTCATTTCCATGCCATCCTTCACCAATAAAGCTTACAGTGGCACCACAGAAATCAGTGTGGCTGGACTTTCCTCCTGGAGAGTAAGAGAAAAACTATTTCTCCCAGAGCACCTAGCTACCCAGGTTTTCCATGTGGGGGAAAGCCAGGTTTGAGAAGCAAGGAGGTAAATCAGCCCCCATGTCTGGATAGGAGCCAGAATTTGTATCCAAGTCTCCCAAATGCCCTATGAGCCAAACCTGCCTCTAGACATTAACACTCTTTAAAAATCCAACCCAGTGACTTTCTTGTCTCAGGGCAATGTGTCAGATTGACCAATAAATAAAGTTTGAACACAAGCAGCAGATATTTGCTTTATGACAGTGTGACCTGAGACACATCATTTATAGTCCCTGGAACAAGGAGTTCTGCTGAAAATGTCAGCCTGGTGTTAGCATACAGCATTACAGCATCATGAACAAATCCACAGGCAAAACACACTCCAGCAAATTAGACTTGATAGAGCAATCTTCATTGAAAATTTTGGTGAATATAGCCCCTTCCTTTGTACAGAATTAAAAGAAGAAAAAAAAAATTCCTAAGCTGTCTTGATGCCAGAAAAACTAAGTCTTTTAAGGCAACAAATCTTTCCCTATAGTTTTCAAGTGTTGTTTTACTGAGAGACTAAAAAAGGTTGCAAATGCAATCAAGATCAGCAATTCAATAATACCACAGAAATGCAGCTTTATTTCACTGCTATCTCACCATTATCACATTTTAGCAACATTTGGACCTTTTTGATGCAGTGCTCAATACTTTGGATCTGCCTTGTTCTGAGAAATAGTTATTGAAATTATAACCTAAGAGCTCTTTGCTCTTGTTCATGAAATTGTGTGTAATCGTTCCCTTAGCCACCCATCATCACTCAGTGTCTGTGAAGGAAATTGGTTTAAAATAACCAAATGGAAAAGTTCACCTGTGCTCTAAAGAGTTCTAGATTAAATTATCTCTATGCTCTACACTTTCATCTAAGTGCTGTATTTAAAAGCAAAGAAAAGCCTGTTAAATCAAAAAGAATTAATGTAAGAAAAAAAGTCATACCACATAAAAAGGCCTTCATTAAAGTATTGTATCAGAGTCATTGCTTGAAAACTTTTGAGTGTGATTTATAACTGTTTTGAATACTTTTCTGTTTTAAAAGGTTTGTTATCCATTTTCATAGTCTTCTATAGCTATGCTTTTCTACTCTCTGCTGACCAATCTTTATGTGAAAAGTTCAGGAACAACGAGGTTAAAAAAACCATTCTGTTATGTTTCCCACACTTGTTATGTAAAAGCAGCATTGTGTAGGAGAAGCAACTTGAGCAGTAAAACTTGGGGAAAAGACACCCCATTCCATCACAACCCCTCCATAAAAAGGGTGAAGGAAAAATAAGTGAATCAGGTGTTTTAATATCTTTCAGGTTGTCTGATATGAGAGAAGAAGCAGATAAAATCTGAAAAGGAAGCTGACTTATATGGCTTATACTGTTTTAGAAGGATTCCTAATTTTAGTGCACATATTTGATCCATCTCAAACATCCCCACAGGTAGGGTCTAGGTCTAAACAGTTCTAGGTTATAGGCTGCAAGATTGTCTCAGAAATAACTGCCTGAGCCAGGTACATTCCAGCCTTACCACCCACTAAAATACCTGACTGCTGCCCCTAACATGCCAGGCATTTATGTGAATCTGGACCACTAATACCTGACATAATTATCAATATTATTATTTTGCTCACAGAATAAACTAAATTTGCTTCCACAACATATAAAATTATTCTGATGAGGAAAGAGTCTTCTCCAGTTGTCACAATGCAAGCCATATTACTTATCTGGATTTCATGTTATGATTCAATTAAAAAGCAACAAGGATAAAGAATAATGAAGAAAGTGATAAAATTATTTTTATCACTGTTTCCATACAGAAAAACTTGGTGAGGTTTGTTTTTTAAAATTAGAAAAATCAATTTTTTTTCTTTCAAACCTGATTCTTCTTCACCAAGTATATTGTTCTCCAGGTTTTACTTTCACTTCTCAAAATCCATTTTTCTATGTATGCCTTAGCCCAAACATTGTGCCCTGTGCATAGCTGTCTGATTCTTAAACCTTCTGGGAGGATGAATTTGGGCAGGTGGCCAAGCTGTTAATTTGTCATCTTCTGTTTCAGTCTTGCCAGAAAAATGTAGGTTTTTTCTGAACAATGAAATTTATAGCATGTGCTTTGTGGGTCATACCTACTCCTTTGTGTAGGACTCACTTTGGGCTAGCAGTAACAAACCAAGGGTGTAACTCTGCAAACTAAAGCTATTTATAGACAGGTTTCGGTATCTTTTCCTTCTGTTTGCATTCCAATTTGAAAATCCAGCTATCACTTGAAATCTTACAGCCACAGAAAATACTTCTTTTTCCTCAATCTTCTATTCCTCTATAAATTTTCTCTGAAACAGTGAAACCAGGACTCTCTCTTTTCCCTGGGGGTTCTATTTGCCCTTCAAGAAGTTAAAGTTTCATATATCCCCCCTAATCTGTTGATTATTTAGCCTGTTAAACTGCCACATATGTTAAAATTGCCTTTGTCAAACAATTATTATGTTTGTAAACCACTGATTCTTCTTATTTTCTGAAATTCTTTTCCATTCTCTATATCATTCTAGCTTGACACAAAAAAGGAAAATGCACAAAAAATTGTTTCATAAGGCCTGTATTTAAGATGGGCCCCAGGAGCATGGCTCATTGCAAACCTGTGGTTTGCACTGCTGTAACAGCTGCATTAAATGAGTATATGTTAGCATAAACTAAACCTGACTGAATTTCTCTAACATACATTTAGGACAAATAATCCAGCAGTAGTATGCTCTGTGCTACTGGGCTTGAATTGTTCAGTATCATGCCACAGAAGAGCCTAGATTTGCATGTTCTGCTCTTGACACAAAATAGCTAATCATAGACTGAGATTTCTCTTTTCAGTACAACAGACTTTTTTTTGGCCTCTACAATCCTCATTTACCTCACATTCCTACAGTCTGCAATATTGCTCTGTCCACAGAACTCACTGTGCAGCACGGTGCTAACACAGTTGAACAGCTTACCTAGATACTGGCGCAAATTCTCTAGGACTTGAAGGACTGAGTCCATCAAGAGCCTCCTGTCTTCTAGATTTGGCCTTCTGTTTCCCAACCTGTACAAGTCTATTGCTACCCTGCAGGATTTGGTTTTTGTTCAGGTTGTTTTGGTTTTCCACATCTCCATGACATTCCCAGTAAGGAGCATAATATTTAAAGATATATTTTTAAAAAGCCTTTTTTACTCCATACGGAGTCTCCTGAGTAAGGCTCTGGAAAAGAAGTTTCTTTCAAAAGAAACTACATGAGTAAATACACTACTGCCCAGGAAAAGTCATGCTCCTTCTCCCTGACAAAATGGAAAGGTTAACTCCATTAAGGCCTGCAGACACTGGAGTCCATCCCCAAAACATCCTCTTCACACAGCTTTTGCAGCTCCTTTGACAGAAGGAAAATTAAGTTTACATTGGCAAAGACCCTACACATTTATGCCAGGAAAATCCCACACAATTTGAAATTAATCAATAGCACAGAAACCCCCTCCCACCTACCACATGGAGCCCAGTCTCCAAAATCTGCAGCCTCTCTAGGGTGGTATTTGAAATAAGCATGTTTGCAGAACTAGCTTCATCCTCCTCCTATGCCACCTTCCCACACAGAGAGATCTTTTGGTACTTTCCTCCCATGGGAAAAATAACACACCTATGTGGAAAACAAAGGCTAGAAATGCCTGATTTGAGAAAATCTTCTCCTTGCTGAGCCAATTCACTTTTCTCCCACTGAGAAACATTGTATTTCTAGTCCAGCAAAACACAACATAAATATGATTTAGCCTTCATGTCAATAAACCTTTTTTGAAGACCTGGTAAGAAAAGCTTGCCTGAAACAGAGCCTGAGCTCTACCCTACTTTTTCAAGGTTCCTCCTTTGCTTTCCAGAAGGCCTGAAGATCTCCTTAGGGGAGCAAGATTACAATTAATTACCACAAAGTTTTCCATGAACGGCCTTTTTGAAGAATACAGGTGAGATACCTGGAAGACTCTGAGGTGTTTGTTACTCCCAATATGCTCCCATTATACTTCAGGGAGTTGCCCCCTCCCTTCCTGCAGGATTTCCCCATGCAAGGAGGGTACAGGTGCCTTGTCTCTGAGCTGCCATCAGGGGTTTGCAGCATTGCCTTGTTTGGGTTACAGCAGCATCTCCAAGCACCCTAAGGGATAAAGGCCTCGCTGCTTTGGCTGTCCCAGAGACACCTGATAACACATACCATATTTAAACATTTATAGATTACCTAAACTGCTCCAGACTGGACCCAGGCTTCCAGCACATCCTTACTTTAGGGAGAATAAGGAGGCACAACCCAAACCCATCTTACTTATTATTAAAGAATAATAATCCCTGAGAAATAAATGCTCTGGCTTTTTATCCTTTGGGTTCAGGAGGCACATAATTGCAGATACCTGAAATCTCAAATGATGGGTGTCATCAGGAGGTTATTGCACAACCTGTGGTGACCACTGTCTCACATGGCTTCAGCAGTAGTAAGTTCCAGTGTCTGCATTGGGCATGAGGTGGCTCAGAGTTCACCCAGAGCAGCAAGGACTCTTTAAAATCAAGAAATCACCAGGTTTTTGAACTTTAAGTTCCTTTGGATGAGACAGGGCTGTCAAGCTGGCTTGCTCAGACAGAAGGGATCTACCAGTAGCATGCTGCTGTCTAGTGTCTCATGCATAAAAAAACAACTAATATCCCATAAAGCTAAGCAGGGAATTGTGAATTGTTCTGCCATGGAATGGCACTTGACTGCAGCTGGAGCTGGATGAGAGCTGTGCCTCAAGGACCCTTCCTGCAGTGCACCCACATCTAGAACTACAGAGAGCACAGGCAGGCAGTGCCAGCAGGAAGCACAACCAGACTGCTGGGAGTTAGTCAGGCTGTTAATCACAAAGCTATCCTCCCCAATCATTGCTCCACCCAAAACACACACCTGATTACCCTCATATGTTTGCCACCTATTTCCTTCTTAGGCTTTGCCTATGGAGACATCATTTCTCAAGTTTCCACACTTCTTTCACATTTAAAAAACTTTCTACTATCTGAAAGGGTAATAAGTGAGAAAAAAGAAAAAAAAAAAACCACACAACAGCAAAAAAAAAAACCCCAAAAAAACCAAACAACAGATCTTTCAATATAGCTTGAACTAGCCAAGCTTTGTTCCTACTGTACAGCATCACATGCAGAGTGTTCCTTTCCAGAGGTAACAGTAGTGAAGGGTTTTCTCTCTCCTCTCCCAGTTCAGGCTTTAGCAGTGCTGGTGTTTTAATACCATGTCACAAGTACAGGTATTTCAGATTAAGCCACAGGTTTGTTTCACAAACTCCCATGTGGATTTTTGGCTTAAACACCAACTGAATAAGGACCTGACTAACAAACACAACTTTTGTTGCAGGAAGAAAGGAGTAAATCAGTAGAGAGCTGTCTCTCTGTCTCACTTCTGGGGAAAATCATTCCTCCTAATTGCCAGAGGCCACTTCAGTGCTGCACTCAGAGCCGGGGGACACCTTAGAGACACCCTCAGCTCCAGCTGTCTTAGGGCAATGAAATGGCTTCTGCAGGTGTCAAGGCCTCTGACCACAGGCTCTCACCTTATGAACTCAGATTAAACTCTAGCCACAGCAGACTGGTGGTGTTTTCAGCACTTTTGTTCATTGTGAAGCTTCAAATTCATTTCTTCCTGTTAAATACATACAAGAAATAGGTGAGAAGGCCAACTGTTAGCAGCAGTTCAGCATCTCAAAAATTTAATTGTGACAGGAAACTTCACAGCAAGTCATTCTTAAGTCACTTTTGCAAAAACATTTTGCTACAGAGAAAATAAAAACATATAGCTTGATACAATTAAAGGATTTCAGGAGGTAATATGCCAGATAGCACAGTGTGAAAAGGCCTTCTTTCCTGTAAAGGACAAAAATATCTTATTCCTTCAGAGCCCTTCCTCACCTCATCACAATGAGATATGAAGACTGAAACTTGATCAGATAGCAGAAGCATGAGGAGGGCACTGACTAAATTTCTATGCAGATTTGCCTGTCCATCCTAACTGAAATGAATTCTGATGTCTTTTTTACATGAACAAGGCAGGATTTGATAGAATCTAGCAGCTATCTGGATCTCCATTAGTAACTCAACCACTTTCCTGTCTCTTCACCATCTCATCTTTCCAGCAGTGTGATCCAAACTGGGATGGCAGCCCAGTTCTTTAGATATCAAACTGGGAAGGAGCACAAAAATTAAGCCCTGATATTTTTTCCAGGGGCCCAAGAACCTCAAGGCTCTCTCAAATAGGTAAAATCCATCACAAGGATTATAGTTATAGGGGAAATAGTCTTTTCACAAAGAATTTTTAAAAGAAACCATAAGAAAATTACATTTTCTCAACCTGAATAAAGCCCCATCTTTGTGGCTTCTGTAAATCAGGTTTACTTTTCCCTACTCATCCTTATTAACACGTGCCATTTGAAAAAAAAATATATAATAAATAGGAACGCCTCTAGATGTTAAAATCTGGGAAGTATATATGGTGAATCATCACAACAAAAGACAGAATGCTGCAAGGGACAGCACAGATCCTTACAGGCTCCAGTCCCTGACCCACACAAGCATCCCTGTCAGTATAACCTGAGAAAGAGTTTAAACAGCTGAGAGGGAAAAAAAAGTTCTTACTGGAGGTATTATTTATTCTTAGTTCCCATAAATCACTTAGACCCTAAGTTAAATGTGATTTGTGAAAGAAAAGCACTGCATCATTATTTGCTTTGGGATGCATAATGGAACTCTAGGATTTTAACTGATTTTAACATTAAAAAATAAGTTTCAAAAAGCTGAGGAAACCTCCATTGAAAGAATGAAATCACATGGCTGAAGGACTGGTATCAGTCATCTGTGACAGCATTGCAGAAAAAGGAAGTTTTGCTAGACTTATCTATCCTCAGCAACTTCAAAATTTCGATAAAGTTCATTCAAGATGTGATACATAGCATTTTTGAATATAAAATCTAAAGAAATATTGAGTAATAACTTTTGCATTGTGTTGGCTGCTTAAAATCCCTGGATTACACACAAATCAGTAAGTTAAAACTACAACAGAGAAATAAATAACTGAATTTCAGACCTTCTTTACATATGAAGTGAACAAAGACTGCAAACAGGGAGGATGTCTCTCACCATTCAAAACTACCCCTTTGGTTTTTCCTGCATATGCATATTGCAAGTAAATACCAACACCTGCCCAGGAAGGCAGTCTCACACCAGCACACGGCAGGAGTCTCTTGGCACTGGAAATGTGACAACCCCGCCTGCAATAAATGCCACAATAGCATTGCTTCAGCTGCAAAACCACTACCAAAGCATCTTGTAGAAAGACCAATGTGTAATATTCACAGCTCTAAAAATAAGGGTAGTGTTGCACTAGCGTAGTTAAGCTGAAGCAATTCTGTACAAAAGAATGATGCGCTGATTTAAATCTGGATTATTTATTAGTTTATTTTTGCTTCACAGTAGCACCATTTCTATGGCCAAATTAGGCTTCAGGTTTAAACAGTTGCTTGGATTGTCAGTCTCAAAGGATTACCAATTTTAAATTAAGAAATGGGTTGCAAGAAAAAGTAATTTCATGCTTTGAAAAGAACTCTTTCCTTATTTCAAAGACTTGGAACCTAGAACCATCACTCCATAATCTTATTTAAATGTTGATGTTATCAATGTATTTTAAATCAGCATTTAATTAGGTTGAAGAAAGAAAACAGAAGCTGCTGAAGAAAGCCCAGTAAAGATTTCTATTTTTAGATAAAGCTGCTTTAAATGCATAGCCAATTCTGCTAACTGTGGGATGTGATGCACACGATTGAGTTTATAGGTGTTTAGTGAGAGTTTGTGCCACTTACTGTGTCACTGTGAGCAGTCAGCACAAAGAGAATGATATAAATATAGAAGAGTGGGCCTATAATCTCTACCCCTAATTGAAAAACTATATATATATATATATATATTGTATAAGTCATACCCAGTACTACTTGCCCTGGGCTGCAATAATGCTTACTTTCCCTCTAAAAACTTTCATTTGCCCAAATCAAAAAAGTATTTTTAAAGTTTTTTTTGGCTAGGGAAGATTTACGGAACATTTCCTGTATTTAAACTGTCAATTAACAGTGCTGTACCCAAATCCCTTCCAAGCTATAACATGATTTTTAAAAAGCTAAGTTATATCAGTGTGGAAATCTGTAGCAGAAAGAGGAGAAATAAAAATTAGGTCAGTCTAATTGAATTGCAGTAGTATGTCTGAAAAACACCTTCACTACCCACCTTGAAAAGACATTAGAGACCACATTAGGGAACTGTTTTCATTTTGAAAATCTTCATTACTGCCTGCTTTGCTGAAATTACTTTAAAAATCTTCATCTTTGCCACTCTTGCTTTGCTTAGAGGACTCACTGCTGATGCCTCCTCCTGAGCTTTAATATGTCTGGATAATGAAAATAACACCAACATTAAAGCTAGAAATTTCAAATGGATGAGGAGAAGCTAGCTTCAGCAGGATTTTATGTGTCTTTTAGGCCCCTATGTGAACATTAAATTTTAACAAAAAACTCCTATATTTCTCACCCAGAGGAGGTGCCTCCACTACAGTCTGGTCTCTGCACACAAAGGTAGAAGGAAAAAAGGGTAGAGCTATTGACTACTTTGGCAATGGGGTTTTCTGGCCTTTGGGTACAGCTTTACACCTCTCACACTCAAGTTGGGGAACTTCAGGAAAAGCAGTAAGCATTGAGTAAGCCTCACATTAACACTTCACCTCACTGACACCTGCTGCAGTCCTGGCTCTCCAGGACTTAGTGCTCCTGCTGCTCTGATGCAGACACCAGAAAGCTGTCAGCCAAACTCTCCTGGATTGCAAACTCCACCCCATAGATGGGACAGGAGTGTTCACACTGTGGATGCAAGTATTCCACAACAAATAGTAAACCAAATATATGTGTCATTTTTAGCAAGGGTTGATTACACTCATTACTGATGTAAGATGAGCTACCTAAATGTATGTCAACTATAGAATAAGGGTCCATCCATTTATTCCACTCTTCATCAGTGGAACAGTGCCAGTATCATAATTCTGAAGCAATACAAAACCTGGTCCACCCCTTCAAGAAAAGCTCATACTCAAAAGGAGGATGCACTCTACCAAAAGCAGGAGGAAGAGGCAGCAGCCACTGCAATTCACTTATCTTTCTAGAGGAGTGTACATTATTAAAAACTAAATTTGGTGGTGTAGGACTTTCCACACTCTAACTACAGGGAGTAAGATTATATACATATACATACATACATACTACATATATATATATATATGCATATAAAAATTATGAGGAGAACTTGCTCATAAGTCTGTTTCCTAGCATGGAGGATTCAAAATGTCATCTGAAGCACCTCTGTTTCACATTGGCTCATTTTTAATTGTGTCAATATAATATTCACAAAATTACAAATTATAATTAACAAGTCCCACTCTGAAAGATGAGCCCTAAAGGCTACATATGCTATCCAAATATATAACCAAATGCTAAGCACATTGGGATTCTTTCAACCACAAATTTAAGTAATTACAATTATTCCAAATGTTGCAATAGAAGCATCATGTTCAACTAATTATAGTTCAGAACATTTTCCTACTACATCTTCTGAAAAAGAAATACCATTTTTCAAAGTCACCCAGTTTCCACAGCCTTAAGCAAAAGACTTCAGCTAAATTTCTTACCTCTATTAGCACAATCTTTACTATTAAGCCATTTGTGTTTTGAGTTTTTGAGTGACTCTGTAATCTTCTGACTGACAGGATTATAGACATAATGTGTTTCTTCGAGGGACTTTTCTACTTACAGAATCAGTCTGCAAACTTCTCACTGTCCATGATTTAATGTCATCTATTTCCACATTCTCAAAAACATGAGAGGGAGACCCTATTTCTAGAGGTGGCTCCCCATAGCTCTTTGCCAACAAAAATGCTTTTGACAGTGAATTACACTCTTCAGAAACCTTAGTAATTTTTGTAGCTAAAAAGTGATTTGCTTTGTCATGAAACTGGGAAATGCCTGGGTGTCTGGGAATACTGTTAACAGAAACAGGCCCTAAGCAAGATACCTGCAACCTAAATAAAGGCTGGCAAGACTAGCTAATCATATGGATATATTTGCATCAGGTAGTGCATGCCACATCAGACAGTTTTAATGGAAAAGGCAGTGGAAAGTAACATCTACAGCACACCAGCACACACATCTCTCCTTCCCCTCTACCAGTAAATATATGATTTGTTGTAAGAATAGAGACAGCACAAGCTCCTCATAAGGGCAAGCAAAGAGAAGATTCACAGCAGTTCTACAGAGAGGGCCTGCAGGGAGCAGAGCACCAGGGAAACATGAGGTCAGGCTTACAGCACATCCTGGGCTCTGCCCAGCTGTAAGTCACCTCTTACTGCTTGGCACACCACAGCACTGCAGTCAGGCACTGATCCTCCACTGATCCAGTTTTCCCCTACAGCACAAAGGCTGAAAACAAGCCTTTCCTGCAGTGCATCCCCATGGAGCTCTTGGCATGATGTAGGGGCAGGTGAGATTGGCTCAGTTGGATACAGGATGGTGCTAATACTGCCAAGGTTCTGGGTTCAATCCCTGTATGGGCCATTCACTTAAAAGTTGGACTCAATAAACTTTGTGGATCCCTTTCAATTCAGAATATCCCATGATTCTGTGAACAGCTACACTCAGGATATGATTGTGGGTAAGGTCTTGCCTTTAATTTGTCTAAGACTTAATCAATCAAGTAATGAAACAATACAGAGCCAAGTTTAACACCCAAGTACAAGTGATTTGCAGTCCAGCTTCACCAAGCTTAAGGACCAAACAAGTTTCTTCTCCTTGAAGGAAGGCCCACTGCCACAGAGAAGACATAGTAGAACACACAGCAATGATGGCTAAAGAGCAGTAAATTACAGTTCATATTAATACATGCTGCAAACTTAGGTAAAAAGGAGTAGAAGAAATGCACCATCTTCTATATCCCCTATACGGAAAATAGCCTTATCCAGTAATGCAGATGGGCTGATGACTTACTTTTCTAATCACTCCTACATAAGACCTCAGGGTGTGCAACATGGCCTTTACACAAAGTTGTGTTGATGAAATCAGGATAATGAATTTTTTACGTTATAAAATGCTGTCAGATATAGCTGTAACAATAATTCTTAAAAATAGTGGTCTTCAATTGATAATGTTATATATAGAAGAGACAGATAAAATATTTACTCACAGTTAGATGAAAAAATGTTCTCTTATAACAAACACAAAGACTAGCTGGTCAGTGCCTGGCACTCTTTGTGAGTATTTCCCAGAATTACTGGTGCCAGTGTCTGGCCAGTGCAGCTATAGGTGTGTATCAGTATTTAAATAAAGTAAATTAGAAGCATTTTTTAACTTAAATTTGTCATGGATATTTTTGGCATGAATTTTTAAAAAACAAAGATCATGGATCTTGCCAGGATATGAGCATCATAAGGAAAGGAAGAGAGGATTTTGCGAGATTAAAATGTTCAGTGGCTTGCACTCGTAACACTTACTCCAAATAGTAACTTCCAGATAAATATTCATAAATGCATTCACCACAGGTCTGGCAATGGTATTCTGAACTTTAGAGGCCCAGTTCTCTTTGAAGCCCCAGATACATCCTTTCCTAGAAGACTCTCTAAGGAACAACAAAAACAAGAAAATAGCAAGAACTGATACTTCTAGTACAACATCACATGGTTCAAGCAATCATAGGAGGGTGAATGCCATACTGCATCTCTAGTTTTCAGAATGATTTCTCATTTGTAGGCAATATAGGTCATAGGGCATATAAAGCAACATTCAACTATTTTTTCAGTAATTTCAAGCTTATTTTCAAGCTTATTTTTCAGTATTTGAATAAAGAACCACTATTTTCCAATTTACTTGGAGATTATCTCCACATCTCAGACATCCATGCTAACCAAAAGTCCCATCCATATAGAGGAGCTCAAATAATGTACTCAATAGCTCCCTCTTATAAAAAAAAAAAAGCCACATTTCTTAGTATACATTTTTCAAGTCCTCCAGCTGTCTAGACAGTGAAATCCTAACTTTGTAGACTAAAGGGAAAGCATAGCCATCTTGTTACATAACAACATAAATAAGAGGGAACATTTAAGTCAAAAAAGGAACTAGCCCAGGAGCAAACAAAATTCCTCCTGCAGCATAACAAGTCTGGGCAATTTCCATCTATAAATTTGTTACCAAAGGAAAGAGTATAATGAGTTTCCATAGAAAAAACCTAAACACTATCCAGGATCACAACAGTAAACATGACAAAATCAAATTTAACTTTTAACAAGTAAAATGTTCTGAGAGAATGTAAGACTTCAGACACAAGAGACTTAAAGCCATTATTGCTGTGACGTAAATGTTATGTAATTCCAGCTCCCCACAATACTAAGGGTGTTTCCACAATTCCTCCTGAGGTACCTGGTGCTGACTACAGCACTGAACTGGGGTCTGATCCAGCCTGAAAGTTTCTGTATTTCTTTGCACTTAATAAGGTAGAACTAAAAATATAATAAAAAACAAACAATACAGAGACATTCCTGGTGATCCATTGCAGAGACAGGTTTTTTTTTAAAAAAAGAGGTTTTCTCCTTTTTTTCTTTTTTTTTGTAATCAAAATGGCAGAACAAATCTACTTAGTATTTTTTTTATATTATAATTAAATTCCCAATCATGGAAAACAGACAAACGCACTCTTTTTATTTTCCCCTGGAGTTGTCTGCAGCAGCCATTATTAATGCCTTTGTTACGCAGAAGTCAGCTGGAACCAAGAAACAGGAGCTAAACTGCTGCTCCTCTGATCTGGGTGTCCAAAGAACAAGGATTTGTTGCAGTCATTGCTTTGCCACCTGCCTGAGGCATTCAACTGTATCTAGCACAATGATGCTGGAAAGCATTCAGGAGTAAATTCACAATAACATTTGTATGTTTACAGCATCTGTGAAAGGTGTGGGTAGGGCGATTTCTCTACTGTGTTTTTCCAGAGCAAGTCAAACCCATTAATTAAATTCATGCTCTTGTCCTGCTTCAAAAGTAAAAACAGAGATGATTTATGAGCACTGACAGCTGCAGGAGCTGGCTTTGCTCACTCCCTCTCATTAATTAATTTTGAAGCATCTGGATAGGATTGTTCTAAGATTCTAAACATACAAAAGGCGGCACAACCTCAGTTTCTACAAAGGAAGAAAAATACCTGTTGCATGCAGAGAACTGTCTGTCGTGGTTTCTCAGTACTGACTGAATAGTGTCTTCTGAAATTGTGTACCTCAACATACCTGTGCCTGCCCAGGTAACTTGTAGGATAAAGCTGTAAAAGATCCCAATCACAAAACATTTCTTATCCAGTAATTATTTTACTTGTCCTAACAACAAAAACCCTAAAATGAGAAAGTGGCACCTGTAGAACTGTGCAATCCACAGTAACAAAAAAAATTTCTCTAATAACAGACCTAAGGAAATTGCCACAAACACTTCCTTCAAGAGGTAATATCAATGTCTCTATATTGCACATAATGATATATGCAAATATAAATATACAGCAATACAACAGTGTGTTTATTTCTTCTTCTAGGTTCTTTAAACAGGAGGCAGATTGCTAGCATTTGGGGCTGAAAGCCAGAGGTAAGCAATCAGAAGACATTTAACACATAAGCTAGAAACAGGAAATGGTTACAGAAGTGGAAAATTTTGGGTACTGAACTTTCACCCTCAGCTCCTGCAAGATTTTTACTAGTAAAGAACTATATAAACATAGACATATTATATTGACATTGCACTACCTGCCCAGCAGAGCCATATGCTGCTTCTGCAGACATGGCCTAAAAGATCAAAGCTTCCCACACATTAATGAGCTTAACCTGGGTATTATATGTTTCATATCATGCTGTAGATCTATATTGACCTATATTGACAGAGTGAAAGGCTGGGCCAGAACTCTGGATCTGTCTTTCAATCAATTATTTTATGACTCTGTACAACACTTTGTAAAACATAAGGCAAATTTATTTTGTTGTGATTCATAGCCCAGACAGCCAAAAGCCTTCCAGGAACAAGGATACTGTCATCTAAAACAGCTCATGATCACCAGGTACCAGGAAGAAATAAAAAGTATCCAGCATGGTCTATGAAAGTAGTGGAGCAAACAGAACATAAAACTTTCTGCCAGTGACCCAAAGGGGCCTCACTAACAGATGACAATGACTAAGAACCTCTATCTACGCATGAATGGGCACATGATAATGGGTTGCAGAATCAACTAAGCAGAAAACATTATCCCAAGGTGCCTTAGCTAATAGAAAGATAGTAATTCTCCAGAAAATTCTTGTACAATGGCAAGACCACAGAGCTCTTTCAAACAGCCTGTTTTCAGCTGTGAATCAAGATCTCTTGTCAGCTTGTTTTTACCACTCAGGAAACAACCTGTGCCTTTCCTGTTACTGATGAGGTGCTTCACGAATGAGGGAGATTGGTCAGATTTCAATGACTTGTTGAATAATCTTCATTAAATGTTAACTGGTGCATAGCATCTTACCTACTTACATTCTTCATGTTGTTGGTGACAAGTTTGATATTTATAAGGAACAATGTGATGACAGAATTCAAGAGCAGACATACTGATATATATAAAAATATTAAATTCAAGAAAGTTTGACAGAATAAATAACCTCAACATGATTATAATTTCTATGTACTTTTTGTAAAGAAAACTATTCACTTCTCTTCCTCCTCAATTCCTTCGGTGAACCAAGACAACTACAGTCACCTACATTTCCTTCTTCTCATCCCTATAGAGTCTAAGTGTGCAGTTTGACAGTTGGAAGACAATTTCTTCACTCCAAGCATTCATAGAAACAATTCAGGATTTTCAAATTCAGCTTTGATTTCACAAAACTGCTCTTTTTCTTGAACTTAGAATAGAATCTTAAAGGCTTTGAATCCATTCCTAGTAAGGTTAATCAGAGTTTTACCATCAAAATGCAGTGAGAGCACATTAACACAACCATATGTAAACAATCATACTGAAACACATGGGCACAATCACAAAGAATGCATGGAAATCTGAGGTTTGTTCCACTGAAAATTAAACTGCAATGAAGAATTGAACTCATAAAAAAGATCCCCAAAAAAGCTATTGGGCAACAGACTTTGCAGCAGAGAAAATTTTTGAATGGTACCACAAAAGTACAAGGGGCAAGGTTGCTAGAGAAGGGAAGGAAACTGTAAGGGGAATGCAAACCTCAAGGCATTTGAATTAAATGGGCAATTACAACCACTATTGATAGCTAAGCATTTGGTGAAACTCTAGGGGACAGCATAGAATTCTAACACTTTTTATCAACAAAGGAAAACACCTAGTGTCTACAACTAACTGATTTTCAGCTCAGCCAGGAGGACCAAGTTATGATTTCCAGAAAGAAAGAATTAAGCCCTGTATTGTTCGAGTAAAATATGGTAGTTCTCTTTGATCCTCAGGGTGAAGGAGACTTTTCTTATGAAAAGCTCTCATCGACTTCACAACTTATACAGAGATGTGTGTGGTGCTTGGAAGTTTCAGGGTGGGAGTTCCTAATGGAGCAGGACCATAGGTGGATCAGAGTGACAACATTCCAGCCTGCTCAGAGAATGCAGCACCCCATGCACCTTTCCAGTGGAGGATAAACACAACTTCCAAAACCAAAAGCCTAGAAAGAGATTCAAGAGCACAAGAAGGTAACTAGAGAAATAACTGCTCAAATAACTTTGTTAAAAAGGTTGATTTTGTTCAGCAGGAAACACACCCAGGATCTGAAGCATACCTAGGGTCTGTGCCAATGCAGGTTTAGATAATTCCATTTTTATTTTGGTTTTATGACTTTAAGATAGCATGTTTTCAACAACTAAATTAAATGGAAAATGTTAATATGAGCTTCTCAGAGCCTAATGATTTTGTTTAAATTTCAGGTTATTTTGGAATGTGAAAGCTACTTGGATCCATGACAACCATGTAGACATTATTCACTTTAACAATCTACACCAGCATGGTAAGCCATATTCCAAAGACTGAGTCTCACTGGTAATTGTGTTGTGCAATAAGCTAGAGTGACTAGGTGTGCAAGGCTTCATGTTCCTGTCTCAAAGAGTAATATAAAAACTATTAAACAACATAAGCAAGAAGCAAGCAGGATATGGCAACATACCCTGATTTATGAACACTGTTCTACACACCAGACAAGTATTAAGTTTCCCAGAATATCTCAGAAAGGATGTTGCTAAGCAAAGATGATGGTAAAAAGAGTATTTAATTACGATGTCTGAATGCAATTTATAGGACTAACAGCCATGCTCCAAACCATCACCAGCAAGCAGAAATGGAAAAAGGTCCAAATACAAATGAAAAGAAGGACACTTTTAACTCAAGTTTAAGAACAAATATAGTATAGTTCATCTACTTTTGGGTTAAAAGCCAATTTCAAACAACAGACAGATGATGACAATCAAACCAGTTATCACTGGATATGTTATAAGGAGCTTGCTGACAACTTACCAACAGCTGTGACTCCCAGCATCTCTCCTTTTTGGCATTTTCATTTTACATTTCTACAGAATTATAGGAATTTCCTAGATGATTCAAAATAAACAAATAAAACCCAACAATAAAGTAAAAGAAAACCCTATAGCTAACCTACTTTAGAATTTGTTAAACAGACAAAAGGAATTTACAGCAGTTAAGAATGCACTTGAAACTTTAGTTAAACAAGCTACCTCTTTTAAATTTGTTAAATAAAATCTGCATCCTTTCATAACTGGACCATGGATTTTATTTTTCATTTTACTTTCCCTGTATGCATAGATGTTTAGGCCATGGCTTACACAAAACAAGTAAGACCATCAAGACAGAATTATACTGCAAGTAAGATTATTAGAGATCTGAACAAAAAAATTAAAAGGAGTAATCTTCTAACTATATTTAAAAAATAGAATTAAAAAAGGCCATAAAATGACCTCAGTAAAAGGTTGCATAAAAACAGGAACACACCATGACTAGCTCTTTATAAGCTTTATTATTCACTTCACATAAAGTACTGATCACACCTTTCACAGATGCTCAAAAACATTGCAACACTAAAGTAAGATTGAATAGGGCTATAAATCTTCAAAATGCAGCACAAACATTAAGCTCTGAGAAGGATATGAAATGGTGACATACAGGACAATTTAAGTGACTTGCTCTAAGGGCAACAGAACAATGCAGTGAATCGAGGCTGAATGAATCTCAGGTTCTCCTTAGCAATGGGTCACATCAGATATCCAGACCAGTTAGATTTGCATTTAGTTTTCTATCATATTTCAGGCTTTTAATAGAAATTCTTCTAAATATCACCCATGACACTATGCAGTGTTGTCCTCTTGAATTTGTAGGCAAACAGCAGCCATGAAACTACCTATACAGCCAGGGGTACATTCAAACCTGGAAGCTAGATAGTGACATTTTATAAGAACTTGCCAAAGTTTACCCATAAATTCTGAAAATTGTAACTGCAAAGAATATGTATGCAATGAGTGTATAGCAAAAAGAGCAGCAGCGATGACTATGTTCCTTGTACTGTCCTTGCTGCCTTGTACTTTCCCTCCCCAGCCCCACTGCCTATGGATGCTGAATTCAGGAATTAACTACCCTGGCTGAGATCCTAGGAGTGTTCTGCTGAAAGGGATCTCAAGGACAATAAAAACTTCACTCTCTTAAAAGAAAAGACTTTCAGGTTTCAGGAATGGTGGAAGCATAACTCTGTGTGGATTTGTGGTTTGTAATGTAAGCTACACTGAGATTTTCATGCAGAGAGATGCTGAGAATGAAAGAAAGCACATGGCCCAATTTTTAAAACCCACAGCAAAATATGTTGCCCATTTCACAGAAATGAGCTCAACTTGGTGATTAATTGTCACTACAGGTTTGCATTCACAAATCTGTATGGGCTCACATTTCACTCACTACAAGAAATACTGAAAATGTTTGTATTTTCAAAGGAGGAAAAGCATCTGCATTGCAGTATTGTTATACTCTAATTTTACAATTATCTCGTTAATTTATTTGTCTCTTTAGAAATTCTTAATAAAAAACATTTTGCTTCGCTTTCCATTTAGCTGGAGCACACGTCTGAAAGAACAACAGCTTTACCAATATCTAGAATATTATTGCAATGCCAGAGGCATTTCTTAAGTTTCAGTTTGTGAAAATCTGAAGGGTGAAGTTCTGACAAGAACACATGAAGTTTTAACTGATACTATAAATATCCTGGGTCCCAGAAAGAAAAAGAAAAAAGCATAGGAAAAAAGTCCCATAATACTGCATATTTGAAAGTTTTCTAATTTTACTGTTGTTTAAACACTTCACATGAGTCCTAATCCACTGTAGCAAAGCTTATGCTCACTTTAAGCAGGTTAGCATTCCAGTTCAGCTCAAGGGGATGAGCACACTACTAAAGTGATTTATTTGATCACTGTCTAAATTTAAAATTCACAATGGTACCAAGAGAAGGTTGTTCTATTTCCACATTGTTTGCTGTAGACAGTTAATGCCTCAGAGGTTCCTTCTTACTTATGTGTGCATGTGAAGAAACCACTTGTGAAGTGTTTTACTCTTGCAGGACCAAGACATTTAAAACAAATCTTTCAGTCGATGGAGTGCAATTGGAAAGGTAGGATTATTTTTTTTCTCCTTGTGTCAGTTTAAAACTTTCTGGACATTCACTCTTGTGACTTCAGCATTCCACAACATAAATCATCTCTCTTCACAGTACTCCATAATATTTTCTAATGACAACACTGAGCTGTGATAAGCACTAGGGACAGAACAGAACGGTGTTTCTTTCCAACCCATAAGTTTCCCGATGTAGCATATAAAAGCTTGCCAATTTCCACTCTGAAGTCTAGAAAAAGACAATGTACAGAAGAAATACAGGACTATAAAACTGAATCAATCTAAGACAGTTAACGCTGGTGAAAAATGGCATGAGAAAATGTGAAAATGCAGGCAAATGGTATGGGAAGAACAAGAATGGAAGGCAAGCAGGGGAAGGAGGGGGATTTGGAAAAGAGAACTAATTGGAAAATATAAGGATTCATTTGGTTTGAGAGGGAGAGTACACTGACATCTAGCAGTTTCCCTATAAAAAGCTGCAGGTTATGTCATTAAATGGTCAAACACAAAAGCACAAAAGCACAACATCCTGACAATTTTAAGAAATCTCCTTGGTCAATGTGTTGGATTTTGAGTGGAGAGTTTGTTTTGTTTGGGGGTTTTTTGGTGCTGGTTTCTTTTTTGTGGGAGGCAAGGGCATAGTTTTTGCTGGGTAAGTTTTTTACTTTTGTTTTTACAAAAGAGAATTATTGACTCATTCTAACTGCTTATGGCTTTATTCAATTTTCTTGGTATTACAAGAGGCTGATGTTCTGAGCACTACAACAATACCACCACAATACCTGCCACTAGCAATATTCGTATGATAAAAACAAATCAGAAGCATCTGAAATATTCAGGACAAGATGATTTTTGGGCACACTAAGCTACAGTTGAATACCAGAGCTGAGATCACATATCCTGCCTGGCCAAAATCCTGCCCAAATGCATATACACAAAACACTTCGATCCTGTATTTGAAGCAATCTCCATGGACATTCAAGTCTATTTTCAGAATATTGCTCCCTGAAGTAAAAATGTATGGCATACTTAAAGGATAAAGGCCTGCTAAACTCCAGCAGTCTCTTCATACCCACTTCCAAAGACTCAACAGGGAAAAAACAAACAATCAAAAAAAGCACTAAGCCTTTCCATAGAACTGATGCACAACCAAGAGTTTTCAATAAGGTAAAATGACAGAATTACAGAAGTTAAGCTGCTTAGACTTCAGTGCTGATTGCCTAAGTTTTGTTTTCTTATTTTAACTTACAAGAATTTCACAATTTCTAAAACATATGAGATCTCCACCTCTCCTTTTCCATCTTCCTCTGTTCACCAAAGTCACCTAAAGATTCGAAGCCTTTCAACAGTATATTTTAAAGGTTCTGTTACCTTTGGCCCCAAACTCCTTCAGAAGGCAAATAAATTATTTTTGCACAGAACTCACAAGCAAATACAAGAGGCAACAGCTTCCAACAGATGGACCAGCAAAGAGTTTGATTTCATAGTGTACAGAGTGCTGCATGCTGCAAGTGAGCGGCACTGTCTGACAACGTACATGGTGCAACCACAGAATAAGCTGAGTAGGAAGGGCTCCACAAGAGTCACCAAGTTCAACTCCTGGTCCTGCACAGCACCATTCCCAAGAGACACAGCATGAGCCTGAGAGCATTGTCCAAATGCTTCTTGAGCTCTGTCAGGCTTGGTGCTGTGACCACTTCCCTGGGGAGCTGTTCCAATGCCCAATCACCCCCTGGGTGAAGAACCTTTTCCTGACTTCCAACCTAAACCTCCCCTGAAACAGCTTCAGGCCATTCCTGTCACTGTCACCACAGAGAAAAGATCAGTTTCTGCTCCTCTTCTTTCCCTCTCAAGGAAGTTGTAGACTGCAATAAGGTCTCCCCTCAGTCTCCTCCAGGCTGAATAGAACAAACGACCTCAGAATATACTTAGGAAGCGTCTGGCTGGTCAAGTTTTTCCTCACAGACTAAATCCTACAGCAGTAATGTTGTATCTTTCATGCTCACTATCTGAGATTTTTGATTTTTCTAATGTCCCAAGTAGGATTTCTCATTGATAACAGCATCCATAAAACTGATACAATAAAAATGGAATTATTCCCGAGGCTAAAAAATTAGCCTTTATATATATATATATGCAGTTGAGAAACAATCCACATCTAGAAAGTACTTCTATATTTAAGCAGGTTTAAATCATCTAATTCTGTAAATGGAAATCTAAGAAAAAGTGAATTCTGGGCCAGAAGACAGCACCCACATCAACTCCCAGTCAAAACCACAAAGGAGGTGATTGTTTTACACAGTAGTCAAAGTTAGAGAATTCCATCATAAATTAGGATCCCCAGCTCAGCTCAACCCTCAGTCTCTAAGACACATCTCACAGTTATCAAAATCACATCCTTGATGGCATGCTCGGAAGCAGGCTGCTCAAGCCTGCCATTGGGAAAGGAGCAAAGTATAACAAGGGAACTTTGTGAATTTTGTGAACTTTGTGCTGCCCATGGCAGCCCCATTTCAAGACCAGACTCTAGAGCTGTTTCTATGTTAAATGCTTTTTAAAAGACATTGGATACAACCAAGGATTTTCAGGTAAAGGACTGGATCCAATAATCCATCCTCCAAAGTGCACAGTTGCACAAGATCACATAGAGACACTTTAACCTCCCAAGAGAAATGAATTTCAGATGCAGTCCCTCTGCTACTTAAAAATTGGCTACAACTAATTTGAGGCTCTGCTTGTGTGGCCAAACATAGATCCCCACTCAGGCCTAGCCTAACACAATTACTGACTAAAATACAGTTTCTCTGCTGATCATTTCTTTCATATGTACATGACCATCTGCATCCCCAGTTTTTGCCTTGTCACGCATTTAGACCATGAACCCCTGGGAAGGAGCACATTTCTATGTTTGCTTCTATACAATATGGGACTAAACAGAACTCAGGGTTTTAGGCCCCACTATTAAACAAGTTATTATAATTTATTGGATTGATAATTTTAAAAGACAGGCAAAATAAACTTCAGTAATTTAAATGCTAGACTATATAAGTTTGGTAAAACCAAATGTAGAAAACAAGCTTAGATGAAGAGGAAATGAATGGGTTTATGCTACCAGCTGTATTTGGTTTTCCTGTATGCAAACTGGCTAATGATTTTGAGAGTTTTACCTTTTTCCCCACTCTTCCTTTTACTCTTTAAAACTGAAACAATTATTTTGTATGGTAAATAATGGGGGTGTGGAAATGTTCTGTGACCTAGTGCTGTGAATGATTAAGAACTAGTTAGAGAGAACGTATTTCCTTTTAAGTATCTTATTTAAAATCTATTGCAAAGAGCATAACAGGAAAAAATTATACATTCAGATCACCTCCAAATTGTAGCTCTTATGCCCTTGAGGGCACTCTACTACAGCAATAAAGCTTCACAAAAAGGTCCAATTTCCATGTGAGCTGGCCTTATTCTCTCAGCTGTTTATAAAAGTCAACAGCTACCAGAGATAGTAGTCAGCGAATGAAAGAGTACAAGAATGACTTCTTAAGAAGAAAACAAAGAAAAAACAAACTAACTTAAAACAAAACAAAAACAACAACCACACCACCACAAACAAACCCTGTAACTCAAGGTAGAAATAGAAATATATGATGATAATAAAACATGGCACTTCATATGCTTACTAATGCAGTCAGGAAGCCACCAGGGGTAAGTGGAAGATCTGGCTGACCTTACTGGTTTGAAAAGGACATTTTGAGGAGGAGCCTGGCAGGACTTAACATAGCTATGCATATTATTATCAGCTTAGGCAATGAGCAACAGCTATAAATCAGAATAGAACACCTTTTGTAAAACTGATAGCATCTACTTTTCATTACCTTTCCCTTCTGCCAACACACCCACAAAAAACAAGTGCAGGTGTGCTCAAGCATACTGGTAACACCCAAACTTCCCTGCCTTGAGACCTGCCAACTGCTGCCTCTTAGTTTGGTGCAAAATAGCTGCATGAAAAAGCAAGAATGTGAAAAGGCAATGTGGGAGCAGAAAATCCATCAGGATCTGATAAAAACACAGCTAGATGCCTGGAGGTATGGGAACAGAGCAGCTGTAAAGAAGTGGAGCAGTTTCTAATGTTGCATATGCATCAATCCAGGTGCTCCCCATTCCAGCTGAAGTGTTCACACTGGCAATAATAATTAGCAGGTACTGCCATTGCCAACTGTACTGGTATTGTTTCTTGGCAGTACAACTACACATATGTAAGATGATTAGCACGCATTTTTCTAGTATAAGCAGAGCAGACTAAATCTGACCTTTTCTCTGCATTTTGCAAAAATAAATATAGGCAGATATTTCCATTACTCTGACCACCCTGACTGCCAAAGCAGCTTCTCATCAGATCATAGCCAGACATCACACTGGCAGGATGCTCTTCCCGTGTGTTGAGAAATGTCATGGCATGCACCCACAATTAGGGGACGTAATTGACACCTGCACAGTAGACACATCTCTCAGCTAGGAGACTGTACTCCAGATTGGATGCTGTTATGAGCAATCAAAAGATATAATTTATTATATTATCGTACTATTCCATGTACAAGGCAGTTAGGGTTGACTGCTACTGTTGTGATCTTGGAACAAAGGTCATAGTAACTGCACGATTTTTGTCAACTATTACTATTGCAAATTTCCTGGATAAACAGTTTATACATGTATACCTTTTCAGATGACACAACACAAATAAAGGTTAAAAACATGGTAGCATACTCCCACTGGTTATTTGGTGAGTAGGCCATACTTTGGTGATTAGCTATGCTGTATTGATGGTCCATCTGTCAAGTATAGTATTTGTTATTTTGGGTATTTGATATTCACAGAATAATAGAAAGGCTTGGTTTGGAAGGGACCTTAAGGTCTATGGACAGGGATGCCACCCACTACATCAGGTTGCTCAGGACTCCATCCAACCTGGCCTTGAACACTTTGAGGAATGGGGCATCCACAGCTTCTCTGGGCAACCTGTTCCAGTACCTCACAACCCTCTGGGTAAAGAATTTCTTCCCAACATCTCATCTAAATTTCTTCTTTTTCAGTGTAAAACTATTCTGCCTTGTCCCATCACTATCTACCCACATAAAAAGTTGCTCTTCATTTTTATAAGCCCCCTTTAAGTACTGGAAGGCCAAAACAAGGAGTCCCCAGAACCTTCTCTTTTCCAGGCTGAACAACTCCAGCTTTTATAGAGTGTCTTTAGAGGAGAGGTCCTCCAACCCTCTGAAACTTTAAATCACTTTGCTTTTTAATCTCCAGAAAAAAGTGTGGGATTCTGCTAATTAGAAAGAATTCTGTTTAAGTGTCACTTGGTTTGCTTTGGCCCTTGCTATGACTGCTCACATACCTTTGTCATTTAAGGATTCAGTTATTCTGCTATGTATTATCTTGAAGCAAAAACATTTTGTGATATCAGATCTACTTCCTTGGTAATTAAATAACTACTCTATGTCAGAATACAAAGCATCCAAATTTATGAGGCTGTAACTGTGAGATTTCTTTAATTTTCCAGATAACAAGCAACATATGCTTCTGATCAATGAGACACAGATTTTGATAATTGGACTGATTAAAGCCACTATTCTCCCTTGAAAAAACTACAAGCCTAAAGTAGCTTCATGGCTTTACCAGGAAGAAGCCTGAATTATATTACTAAATCCCATGCACAAAACCAACATCAACTTTCATGTCTTGAATGTCACAGAACACATCCAATTCTTCCCTCACTGAAACAAATAGCCATTGTCTTAGCAGTGTCTGTGTGTAATATAACCCAGAACTTTGACACTCTAGTCATGAAAATGCAAAGTATCAGGCCACCATGTACAATGTAGAATCCATAGGCTTGATCCAGCCTGTCCAGGGAGAAAGGAAATAAATCTTAAACTTTAAGAAATACATTATCAGCCTTAACAATTGATGACAGTGTATGGATTATTTGCATTCAAGCATTGATCATATTTATCTGTAAAAAACAGGGAGTTCAATTTGAAAAGGAACAAGCAGAAGGGGGCAATGGGAGCCAAACATCCAAATCTGACAGCCATAAGTCATCACTGTAGTTAGGCTGTGGTCAAGAAGTTTTATACAAGTTTTTGAGGAGTCTCAATGTGTCAACTTCTGTCTTCACTGTTAGCTATACTAGAAATGCATGCAAGCTGTTCAGTAGGCAAACAATATTCTCAGTGGAGAATAAAAGTGGCTGACAGACCTGTGCAGCTCCTCAGCTCTGTAAAATAAAGAAAAATAGGACAATCAACAATAACCTTGGAAATAACCTTGTGCAGGCTGGATAGCATAAGGCTCTTTCTGTCAGACACTGACACTCCTTATTCCCAAATATAGAGCCTGCCTCCCTCAAAACAGAAGAGTGAGCTGCACCAGAAAAAGCACTTGCAGTTTTCTTTCCATGTAGAGCAGCATAGATAGGAATGACTGCAGGGTGACTCAAAGTCAATCCACAGGTCATACCCTGTCAGCAGGATGCACAGCTAGGTATCTCACTAGGGCTGGACTGCAAGATGAAGCAGAGGAACAACATCTCAGTGCTGCATTTTCAGAAAGTATGAACAAAAAGACTGAAGTCAATTCAGCTAGAAAAAACAGACAAAAATAGCCCATGAGGTGGGATCTGCTTTCTGTAAGGGATCATATTACAGTTTAGTTCATTTATTTTAAAGTATCTATGTCAATTGAGTTATTCCCTGAAGCACATTTAAAATAAATTTCCAGATTAGGATTCAGTCAGGAAAAAATAAAATAGATTTCGGTCCAGCTCTAAGTACTGGTGTCAGTGAAGACTTGAGCAGGGAATGTGCTCTCACAGACCATGATAGAATAATAGAATAGTTTGGGATGGAAAAGATCACCTAGCCCATGCCCTCTGCAATGAGCAGAAACATCTTCAAGTAGATCATGTTGTTCAGATAATTCTGGGTCCAGGATGTTCTGGGGTCTCCTGCTCCTGAAGCCTACAGGAGTTCTGAGACCCTCTAGACTCAAAACAGTGACTAAGGTCAGGAAAAAACCCACAGGATTTGAAGTGTTCTCTGTATTTTAAGTAATACAGTTCTTACAGATTTGTCCTGGTTTAGAGCAAATTTGGGAGGAAACCTCTGAATGGGGTCCCTCCAGGGAAAGGGAAAAAAAAAACCAATCCAAGCAATCCCTCCCCCAGTCGGTTCGGGAAAAAATTTCCTTGGAGAGAAGTGGAAAAAGAAACAGAACTGTTTATTCAACAGGCAACACACCTCCCAGCACAAAATTGAACAATACCAAACAGAAAAAAACCCTCTTGCCACTCTGAAGAGATGACAGGATCAGAAGAGTTCCTTCCGTGGGCTGCCCGGCTCACTCCGGCTGTTCTCAGTCCCTCCGGTGCTGGGAAATGCCACGGCCCAGGCCAGGCCTGGTGGGCCACAGGTGTGAGCTCCTGGTGCTCTTTCTAAGTTTTCAGTCCAGAGCAGGTTCAAAACAGTTCCAGGAAAAAAAGGAAAGGAGGAAAAAAAAGCAATCCAGGGAGTTTCTCTGCCTCAGCTAGCCAGAAGAAGCCACCCCGAGCAAAAGAGAGCTCTCCCTCGCTGTCCACCGCAGACAACACAGTGCCAGCAGGAATGCGGGGGAGCCAGTGCAGTCTCTGATAACAAACCCTGCACTTCTTCTTTCCCCCTGCTTCATTCCTGGAACCAGTCTTAAAGTTGGAGAATTTAATATTCAACACCAACAGAACAGACGATTTGGGGATACAGGCATCATACAGTCACCCCAAGACAAGATTATATTCATCCAATGGTAGAAATTAGCCTGCACAGTGTGTGGCTAAGTTATGTTCCTCATCTTCTCTCCTTTATATGGTTTTCCCTGTTATTCTCTCTCCTCCTCTTAGCACAGGCTGGTAATTTTTTCTACTGTATGTTTACTAGTTTTCTAAATTTCTAAATATAGCTCCTCTCAACTCTACCACTCCTCCTACAGTTTTCCTGTGCCTCTTTTATATTATCTGTCATCCAGATCAATTATTCCTCTGCCTCCATGCCTCAGTAACACAGAGACTCATGGAATAGTTTGGGTTCAAACGGAGTTTAAAGGTCATGTCATCCTCCCAGCCTGCAATGAGCATGGACATTGCAATTTTTTCCTCCAGCCTAGGCACATGTGAGCCTTTGTCAGACCTAGCACGCGCTGAGGACAGTCTCTGAAATCTGAGAGGTGTGAAAGCCTACTTAGCACAGAAGACAAACTACACCTCCTGTTAGGAGAAGCTTGCCAAGTGCTAGAGCTCTCCAAGGTTATTCCCACCCCACATTCACTATATTTCTTCTGCACATATTTCTGTGCAAACACTTTCTCTTCCCACACTTGCCTCTGTACATATGTCTCCTAGCTGGTTAGAATTTGGCATCTATGTTAGCAAAAAATTACCAACAAAGTAAATTGTGTTTGTGTTACTAGTGAGGCAGACAGACTTTATTTTGATAAACAAGGATTTCTGTTCATTGCAGAGGCTGGTAGCTCAGGGCAATGTCTTCAGAATGGACAGGTTTCACTGAGGAGTGCAAAACACAGCAAACTGATGGCAAACAAACTAGCAGGATCAAGTCTGAAAAATGCCTCTAACGGAAAAAGTCATCAGGAGGAGATGCCTCAGGCCCCTGGGAGATACATCATTCAGGCTCATCAGCCCAGATAACACCCATGTAGGAAAAATCTCCATACTTGCTAAGGTAATCTAGAGAGGGAAAGGATGGAGGAGAGTAAAAAGCCAAACAACAGAAGCATCAGGGTATGTGGGATGAAAATTCCAAACAAACTAAAAAAATTTAAAACAATAACAAAAAAAGACTGGATTAAAAATAATGATTCAAAGTCAGAGTTTATCTGAGATCTACTAGAGAAGCTATTTAAATATTGTCTCCCTCAGCTTTCTGCCTCTGCTCCTGAAGGTATCGAAAAGGAATTCAAAAATAAAAATCAAGACAGAAGAAAAAAAACACCATTAACAAAAACAAGACTGACTTTTTTCCATTTCCATGTAAACTTCCAAGAATACTGAGAAAGGTGCCAAACCATTTTTATGACTCAAAAATATTTCTTCTTCCCTTTTCATGACATTATCTCGTTTGCCTTCTATTTATTCATAACCGCCACAGTTTAAATAAACAATATGAGTTATGTTATTACATAACTTAAAGTCAGATACCTTGTGTTTCTCAAATCTGATAAAGAAAAGCAGACTTCTCTTAAAGCACACCATGGCATGAAATACAAGGTCGCAGGTTTGGAGTCAAGACATTATTCTTGTTATCCTCACCAAGGTCTCACACATGAAAGGGAAGTCCCGCCTCATTCTCTTAACAGGCACCACCATAAATGTTTTTAATCGCCTCCCCTTTTTCAGCATTTGTTTTATTGATGGGATTTGTGTCCTGCTCTCCTCAGATTAAGACTAATTACTACCTCCTTCCATTCTGCAGTTTTTTCCAACTTTTTTTTTAGAAGTTGCTCTTCTGTATCATATTGCTTTAAAGGAAGAAAGTCAGTGTTTCATAATATCAGGTCTTCCTTGTCTCTCTGTGAACACTTAACTAATACATTGCAAGTACATTGTATTTAGACTATCTTTTGACACGGTGAACTAAAGGTCTGCTGGGGTGGCTGGGGCAAACACACAGAGCTGGGTCTCTTCCATCTCTTTCACTGAAGAAAAGAATCATAACTTTAAATGAAACAAGCACTGACTCTGAATATGCAAACCACAAGGCTACTCTACTGTCACACTGCAAGAATCTGATTATTTTGTAGAAACTGGTACAAGCTCATTCACAGAGACACACTTCAGGAGATTCAGCAGCTACTAAAAGCTGAAAAATTCAAGTTCAAAATTTGGGAGAGTAAAAAAAAATTAATTCTAGGCCTTCTTCATTCCTTTTACCTCAACAGCTCTGTCTCATTCCTGCAAATGCTCCAAGTGGTCCAGTCCACATAAAAAAAACTCCTAAAAAAATCTCTACTTAACATTTTTGCAGAGCTTTAGTGCCAGGTGATGTATTAGTGTTCAGGATTAAGTAACTGCATAATAACTAGCAACAGACATTTACAGGCCTTCAGAAATTTCACGGTCAAGAAAGAATAATACCTAGGATTAATGGCAGTTTGACCTGAATTCTGAGAATCTGAAAGTTAAAGCCAAGGATTTTACTGCCACTTTAGACAGACAGCCTTTTTTCAGGGGGAAAATAGCCCCCAAGTGTTCTACAAGACAGCATTCTACATCATGTCATGTTTATCTGAAATTATCTCATAAATTTAGCAGCATGGCATATCTGACAGAACAAACATTTAATAAGGATTCAATGTTTCTAAATTCAGTATCAGTTAACATATCATCATCCATTGCTTGAAGTTTCTAGCGCTCTTTTGTTTCAACCCTGTAGCACTTGCTTGACTCAAACTGCTCCAGAAAGCAGCTTATTAGTATTATTTATCCATTAATGCAACTATGAATATCACACAATACATAAGTCTTTAGAGCTCAGTATCTAAAGATAAGTAGGATTAAAGCATCCTTTTTCATGCTATAAAAGCAATTTGTTTCCCAGAATTATTTTCCAGCTTGACTTGAAAGATTATCATAAATGGAAGAAAAGGGCAAGGGTAAAAAACAGCCAGTGTTCAGACAGTGACATTGTAAAACTATATTCCTATTTCAGAGATGTGAAATAATTCATAAGATAATACAACATACACTGTTTTCCATATGTAATAGTTTATTCATGCCACTGGACAGATCCAGTTGTAGCTAATCAGTGGAAAAGTGGAATGCAGTAACTGCAGAGATAATTCCAACAGCAGCTGTAATTAAAATTTTAAAAAAACCAACACACACACACCCATAAACAGGAGAGTGGTTTCTGTGAAAACTACAACACTAATTACAATTTATAACTGCCTTCTTTGACAATCAAAAACATCTTTACAACAGAAAAAAGGTCAGCAATTAGGATTTCCCAATGCTTAAAACTATAAGCAATATTTTTTGCTTTTTTAAAAAATCAAAAAGATTTTAAATAAAATCCCTGAGTAGGAAATCTGTCAGATAAAACTCTAAGCAGAGGTACCCTGACTTGAAGTGCCCACTCTCAGCTAGAAGCAACATCTGCTGTTAGAGCTGGTCTACATACAAATCAGAACTGGGTTCACCAAACCTATAAACTTTAAAGCCAAGCCAAAGGCTGTGTAGGCATTTCAGCGGGCAATCCTCTTCAGACAAAAAACCCTGTATCAGAATTCCTGCTATGATGTTGCTGAGGTACATGGGGTGAGAACACACAGTACATACACGGTCAGCAGAGATGTGGAAGGGAGACTGCAATTCAGGGAGAGAAACAGCACCGAGAGAAAGGAAGCAAAGCAGCTGGCTTAAAAGCCATTCCAACAAGCACTCAATGACATCAAGGTGGCTACTCCTGATTGAAATTTCTGCTCCAGTACAGTTCATGTGTACACAAAGACAAAAAGCATAGATATGAGCAGCTATACCCTAGGCTAAAACCAGCTGCTGAATGACTGTAGGCCAATAGAGGCTCCAAGAATGAGATATGTGACAGCAGATATTTAGTTCAGTGCTAACACCCGAAGTACTCAGATTTTAGAGTTTTTAATTTACATTTCTACTAGCATAATTGCCAGTGTGCAGTTCAGGCCATGCCTGAGAAGAATAAATCAATATTCCTGTCCTCGGATGTTTTGCCAATAAATTACTCCAGAAAATACCCTGAGCTTGCTTCATCAATTTCTGTTTTATGGGAAGTGAGCTGCTGTCCTTTGGCATTGGCAAAAGTATGGGAGTTTGTAGAGTGTCTCAAGAGAAAAAGAGAGAGCCTGAATAACAATGGACAAAACACATTAAACAACCTGCCCTGACTTATTAACTTGAAATAAGATAGCCACCACCCATAAAGAATATTGGGGGTTTTAGATGTTCAGATCTGGGACTTCAGTTTAGGTTCAGAACAGGAATGTTCTCAAGGGTCCAAATTAGCAAAGCATTTCTTCTCATAATGAAAGACTGGCATATGAGCTATATAATAGATAGTTCTTAGCATCTCACTGGGTCAGACAATGGTGTAGCAAAACACAGAGAGTCTGCTAGTTGTAGTGGAACTCTGGAATTTTAGTGCAGTAAAATTGAGGTGCAACATACTGCTTGTAACAAAATGCCCATTCCAGGAATTTGCCTGTGTCTCACTAAGAGACAGTTCCGCAAAAATGTCACCTCAGTGCTCAGTAGATGTCACAGGGTCAAGTGAATGGAAACAAGAAGATATGAGGAAAGAAAAAACCTGCTTCTTTCAGGTTTCAAACACCTTGAGAACTGAATTTGTAGTTCCCACACTTCATTTGGATAGGATGTTAAAGTGCAAAAAGACTCAGAGAACACCACAAGGACAGTTCATAGGCACAAAACAATGTCAGTAGGGGTAACATTTAAATAGATGAGCACTGAAGGGCCAGTACAGGACCTTTACTATAGTGACAATTGGACATGTTGGTCACTACTTCTAATACAAGAACTACGAGGCACAAAATCCTACTAGTGAAAAACAGGTTCAAGTCAAACAGAAGCAGGTAACTCTTCACACAGGCAAGGCTGGTCTGTGAAATTACTGAGTAAAGGATGTGGTAGATGTTAGCAGTTTACTGATTAAAAAAACAACTGGGCAAATTCACGGTAGAGAACTTTACTGACAGGCGTCAAGTGGAAAAAAAATGGAAAAAAAAGCCCAACCAAACAACAAACCAACAACCCACACCAAATACACTGACTTACAATTCTCCAAATCATAAAATTGCTTAGGAAACTATTCTGAGAGAATATCACTATCTGAGAATTGTTAAATTCTTCCCCAGATATTTGCCCAATTAAAGACCAATTTTTCTTGCCAATGAAAGAAAACAACCTACAAAGACCTTGAACAGTATTCCATCCATTCTTGCATAGGCATCTTTCTTTTCAGCTAACAAAACCCTTCTAAACATAAGCATACTTTTCAATGCAATTGCTCATATATCAATTTCATAATGCTTCACTCACTCTGTCTTCCCCTTGCCTTCCCTTTCTCTCTTTTCAGATAAGGAAAATCCAGATGGGGTGCAGGTGCTGCAAAATGATACAAAGGTACAATAGAACAAGAGTTGCTTAGACTAAATAAAAGAAAAGCATTAAACCATGTGTCTGTGCTCCCCCACACCTGTTGCATTAATTAGCCACTGTAAAAGGTTGGAGTTTTCTCACAGTTTACAGCATCTTTAATCATAGGCATATAGATTTCCTATGAAAGTCCTTTAAATTCACTGTAATTAAGGTCCACTTCTATAATTCCTACCCCACAAAAGGAATTTTGTTGCATTAATGACTCTTCTTTAGTAAAGTTTTTTCTGATTTAGGTAGCATGAGCTTCCCTCAATTCAACAGAAAAGGAAGCACCCACTATGTCAGATCCTCCCTCTCTCCCAAGCAATGAAAATGAATGACAGTTCCTTGCTTCCATCATAGGTGTTAAATGTAGTTAGTTGGGAGAATTCCCATATTAAAAGTCTCCCTAGAGAGGAGAACTAGCTAGTTTTATAAAGACCACATTTCAGCCCCACTTGAGGGTTACTACTTCTCTTGGCCACTTCTGTAGAACAGGTAAGGAACTGGGGAGAAAATGGTGTTATGAGAGAAAAAAGAAAGATAAAGAAAAGAGGGAGGCACTATATGAGTACATATTAATTAATCACACATGTTATGACTACTCATTGGCTAATCAGCTCCCCAGAGAAAATAAAAAAGTAAGGCTGGAAACAAGCAATGACCAGCACACAGTTCTCCAACCTCCTCCTCATGCTCCTGGTGAATCTCACTACAGGGATTAGTTATGATCAGTTACAGGAGACAGCAGCCAATAGCATATTCAGCATTTCCATTCAGTTTAACTTATTCTCAAGACCCAAGGTAAAGTTCAGTGACACTCCTTCCTCAAGGCCTTCAGGTTAAAAATGAAGCTTAACCTTTTTTACTAATTATATTGATTAACATCATATGTAACATTTCCTTTGCAAATTTTCCTTACTCCAGCTATATCTTTGATGCAGAAGAAGTACAACCATCTGGATGCATTCATGAAGTAAACAGCTATAAACACAAGGAACAAGGCAGCAATAAATCCAAATTCAAAGAGAATAGTGAAAATGAAGAACCCAAAAATGAACTCCAGAAGGATGAGGTAAACAAAACAGAAAATAAAAATCCAGTAAATAGTACAACAGAAACTCTCTGGAATCACAGAGACAATGATTCTCAACAGGATGGCCTTGTGAAATGTGCTGCAAAGCTTGATGTTGCAGTCAATGGCAACACCTGTGCTCAGCACTCCATGCTCAACCCCAACACAAGCCCAGTGAAAGAAATCAGTGAAAAGGGAACCTCCAGCCAGTCAGAGGCTTCTTCAGCCAGCAATAGAGACTTTTACGCCAAATCAAATAGATCTGGACAAGAACCTTACTTAGAGACAGGCAGTCAGAGCAAGGCAGCCAGCAATGTGCCTAACAGCATTCCAGACTCCCAGTCTGCAGAAGACATCATCTTTCTCAAAGGAAACTCAATATTGGAGACAGAAAACAATGCCATGAGACTACCAGATATTGATTATCCCCAAAATGGCCATCAAAATGGGAACTATGTTGAAAAAGACAGCTTTTCAGTCAACTGTGCACATTCAGACCAAAACACTGGTGCTTCAGCAATACAGCACCAGGACCTTCAGGTAATCCCACCTTTGCCTGTGAAAGAGAGCAGTATTGAACCTTTAAAAACTGACTCTGCAAGTTTGAATGAGAGCTTTACTGGTGGTATCACTGCAGTGGCTGTTACCAAAGTCGCACAGGCACCCACACACACCAACCATAAAGATGTCAATGGAGGAACTGAGGAGGAAGACGCAGAAGTTGCAGCAGCTCTGGCTGCACTGGATGCTGCAACAGCAGGAGAAGACCTGGAAGATGATGATGAGTACTAGATGGTTTCTTTCTAATACACTGGGTAAGATCCAGGTATTTCTGGATCGATATGAACATACATACAGCACACATGGAGAGCTGTTGTGAACAGGATATATAAAAGGAGTTGGGACTAAACCTCGATCCCTTCAGCTGTTTTATACAGCCTTTTAATTTCTACTGCCTGAGGTACAGAAGTGCTTCCTTGACCAATGGTAATACTCTTCTCTATGGGCCCAAACAGGAGGGCAAAGCATCATTTCTTCCACACAGAATATTCAGTTGTACACCCACCTCATCTGGACTCATGCAAGTGTTTCTTTTTTTTTCCTCATGAGGGTTTGTGCACACTGCATGTTCCAGGTTCACAAAACTCCCATTATTTAAAAACAGGACTATTGAAGCCATAAAGTTAAAAACCACAGATTTTCATCATTCACAGAAAAAAAATACATAAATGAGCCAGAGTTCTATGATCTACTGAAACATGAAATAGGGAAGGCAGCTTGGACTGAACTTTACCATGGCTATGATTCCATTATGGATTAAGCCTTCTGTGAACATGAACCTGGCATTAGAATGATAACATCATTTCTCCCCATACACTTCTCCCTTGACTGTGTTTGATACCCAAGTGTTGCTGCTTCAGTTCCTTAAAACAGCAGAAGCCCAGCCAAATCCAAGAGAGTGGGTAACTTTCTGTTGGTTTAATGTGCTAAAGTAGCTCATGGAATAATTGCACACGCACTATCAGCGAGGCCAGAGAGAGCTCAAAACTCAGTACCTACCAGTTTGGATAGATTAAAACTATTGCAAAACTACAGCCTGAGACTTCTGAACTCCATTAAAATTTCGAGGTGCATGTCACCTGTCTTAACAATACAGTTTTCAAACAGGTTGTGTCTCAAACATCCCCAGCAAGATGTGTTTTGTTTATATAAAAACAGCAAGACCCAGTGTGGACCCCTCCTTAGCTCTGCTGTAGTTCCTAAATTTACATCAGGACCGAGCTTCCAAACTGGATTAAGCATAAGATCTGAAAATAGTTGCATTCTTGGCTGCATTTCTAATGGGAGGGGAAAAAAGGAGGTAGAGACCAATTTGGTGCTACCAATGCAGTAAAACTATGGTTGAAATAGAAAGTGCTTGACATTTTTTACTGAAATTTTATGGTTCTGAAGTTTTTGTTATAAACTCCTAATAAATTTTAACCATATAAAAAATCATCAGGTGGCTTTTGAACTTCATGCATTTTCTGAATATAAAAGTTACATTAAAGAAGGTCAATAAGATATAGCCCTCATTAGATACATGAAAAGCACCAACATGTATTTGCCTACAGTATATGCTGATTTTGATTTCTCAGAACATCAATGATACTTCTAGGAGCAATTAAAACAACCTAAAGTCTCAGCTTCTAGAGAACTATATTCAGCTACAGGCAAGAGTCACAACATTGTATCTGCAAAATAAAAAAGCTTTATATGGTTTTAAAGTATTGTAGTACTGTTGATTTCTCTACCACTTTCCTATTTTAATAGGTCCTTCTAAGCTTTCTCATAAGTATACACAAGTTTTACATCAGCATTTGTCTTCAAAAATTACTACAATGCTGAAAGTCGGTGAAAGTGTCAGCATGTTGCCAGTAACGATTATGGTGAGATGTCACCAGTCCTGGATGTCCCTGGCGACCAGCCCAGGGCTTCCCCTGCCCTGCCCTGCCCGGGGCCCAGGACCCCATTCACTCCCCGGGGTGGCAGACCTGCCAGCCCAGCCATGGGCCCTGCTGGAGATAGCTGGGCTGGGGCTCTCCTGGTGCTGTTGGCTGCCCCATGCCCTGGCTGGGATAGCAGGACAGAGTCTGGCTGTGGGATCCAGCCTTGCTATCCCCAGGGATCCTCTACTGCTCCCCACATCCCAGCCCCTGGGAGCCAGCAGCCCCTTGCTGGACCATAACACAAACCATGAAAAACAATTCAAGTAAAAAAGATGTTAAAGAAAGAAATGTAACAAGCACCCCAGAAAACTTACCTGATTTTTCAATATCCACTCAATTAGATGTTTCTAATATGGGCTCCAGCTCAAACTTCAAGTGAAAATCACAGCAAGTTTCTCACCCCAGTCATTAAAACATTAGAAGAGAGCCCCTGGTCAGACACAGCCCAGACAACTCAAACCAAGCAACTCTTCCATGGGCAACTGCCTGCAACCATGGGCCACCAGGCTGAAACCCTCTGCATGAGAGCAGCTGAGCCACAGTGTGCATGTCTTGCAGCTCAAGTTCTCATTGTCATAAATATAAGAGGCAAAACCCAGCATAAAGCAAGTCTATTCGCTGCATTGGAAATAGCTGGTAGGTGTTCTCGCACAGAAAAAAAAAAGGAAAAAAAAAGTTGGGCATCTGCACATCTCAAACCTACATCATATGGAAAGCTTCCATAAAATAAACCTATGAGGTAACATCAACATTCAGACTTCTTTTATCTACTAAGTAAAGAAACCCAGTGCAGTTTTAAATTAAAAAAAGAAAAGAAAAACAAAAACAATTTTTATGCATTTTATATTTACATATGTGCTTATATACCTTCAACCCTACCATGATACCCCCAAGTGTTGGGAGTTCTTAGCCGTTTTTCAGATTACGGTACAATTTTCACAATAAATGTAAAATAATCACTTATTTAAGAAATAATTTTTAAATGCTGCACACAATTTCCTCCATAAAAATTAGATTTTAAACAATTATGTGACAACCAAATCTTACTCAGTCCATCAGATGTTGATTCAAATAAACACAAACACTGCCAGCTTGAAGAATTCATTATGTTCAGGCAATTGTGAGAGTAAAATTCAGTAACTTAAGAAAACAGAAAATCAGAGAAAAAATGCTATAAGAAACAAGAGTAAACTGTATTTTAAGACTTCTCTCAAAATCTACTTATTTTTTTAAGACACCCAGACACTGTAACTTCAGCTACCAATCAACTATGTTTCCTATATTCAGAGGGATCATTTATGAAATCTTTCACACATTTAAACCTTTCCATCTTCCTTTGATACAAAAATTAATTAATATGGGAGCTGGTTGGCCAGTATCTATTGTTATTAACATTTCTGTACTTGATGTAATCCTTTATAGGTAAGTGTGAAGACATATGTAGCAATAAAGAACAGGCAATAGGATGGGAAACTATGATAGAATTGGTGTTCCTATGAAAGCTTTTGCATCTTGTAAGCTCAGGTTTTATTTGTCATTCTTCAAAGTCAGTAACAATTTAAAGGGAATTTGCAATCTTTCATATATAAGCAAAGAGACACCGAGGAAGACTAAGTTTAGCACCTTCACATCTGGCAGCAGGTCAACCCTGGATTATTTTAAAAATTCAGATCACTGCAGAGATTTCACATATGACAACAGGAGTGGAAAACAGCCCAGTCCACCCTCAAGGAAGTTAATTATTTCCCAAAGAAAACACAGCAAGAGTAGAACCCAAAACCTGGCACTGCAGAATTCTTCAGCTTAACAAAGTTCAAACAAGTAAGCAGGAACCTAGCAATAGATAAATTCCACAAAGATAGAGATTTTTTCCTTCCCTTTAAAGAACGAAGGTAATTGTTTGGGCAAGTGTTGCTATGAAGACTTCCCATTAAAAACTGAAATTCAGAAATAGAAAATCTTATTTTCTAAAAGATATTCCAGATTTGATTGTTGAAGTAAAATATCATTTTAATCATCATTTGAAGGATGAAACAAGAAACACTGACTTGGAGATAAAACTTAAAAATTAATCTTGACCTTATGCTGTATTTGGAGTTTCAATTTTCTAAATGTGATTTAGTTTTTCAACAGATTAATTCTTACCAACGTATCTCATTTTGCTAAATGAGAATATAGTATCTCAACATTTATGAAGGTCTATTTATATGGTATTTCAAGTATTTATTCAAATGCCTATATAATACATTTTAATTACATTGAAATAATGAATCTTAATAGATTATTTTTCTGGAATTTTGGTATCTCTTCTTGCACATAGAGGGAAATTGAAATCCACTAAATTGCAAAAGAGCATCACTTCAAAATTAAATGTATTAAAACTTCTTTAACATGCTGAAAACACAAGAAAGTTAAATTAGGAAAGTCATTTCACATTAAAAACTAATTTATTTTTAAATTATGTTGTTAATAAAACTTCCTTTCAGACATTGCGTCCTACATTTTAGAACATAGATATCACAAAATGTTTAAGAGTAATTGTTAGAAGCAGATTAAAATTTTTTCATTGATCTTTTCAACATGAAATGCCCATAGCAGAGACTTTTTTTCCTTACCATCATGAAATCAAACCAGAAACTGCCCAGTTTATTCCCTTGGCCAAGCTTTTCAAATTTCATGCATTCACACGCACTCCTAGAGACGTTAGTCTTAGGACTCCCTTCTCCATCACCAATTTTACTTGGCATCTCAGGGAGGTTTGATTTTCAGTTTTCCTTCATCTTGAACCTTCACAATTCTAAACTTCAGATGAGACAATCCCTGAACTGAACTTGTTGAGTAAGCAGAAAGCAGGAAATACTGCCTGCCCCTAAAATGGTACTGCTGCTGATCACTTCTGCAAATCTGTCCCACCTACTTCGGGACTTTTTCCATTTCAAACTATGAACTGCTGAAAGCTTTGAAGAATCTAATGTGCATCTTGGACTCTGTAATAAAAATTGAAATAGCAATTCATGCCTTAACATAAGCAGCAGTAACTTTTAAAGTGTTTGGGGTTTTTTATTGTTAAATGCCAGTTTAACTTTTTTTAAATTGTTTAGTCTGATTTCAGAACAGAATTTATTACATGTAGCTACTCTCTCACTCCCAACTCTTTCTCCTTTAGTCAGAGAAAATAAATATTCCCTTGTACAACTTAAGTTTGGAAAGCAGAATTCTCTCAAAGAAGCAGGAACATCACCTCTCTTGATTTTGTTTCTAATGCAAATGTTGAAGTACACATCCCAAACAGTCATCTCACAGTAATTGTGATCAAAGCTATCAATGTTCTCTGCTCTGAATCTTGACTGAAATTATTATAAACAGGTATATGCTTTAATTTTTGGCTCGATTATTATACACTAACAACTGAGAAACCATTGATTCATTCATTAACAAAACAAAAAAACTGAGAAGTCGTTCAGGAAATACAGCATCCCAATATTATGTCAGGTTGAAGACAAGTTCTCAACCAATGCTACAATAAAACCACATCACATGGAGACAGCAGTTTAAGTCATTTATTTGCTCATTAAGCTCCCTTCTGTTTATTCTAGCTAGAGATCAGCTTGATTATTATGAGGGTGCAGAAGCAGAGAGGAGAAAGGAAACACCCTCAGCTATTCATCTTAACCTCAAGCATGGCCAGATCTTCAAAAATCTGTGATCACATATCCTATCCCCTCCCTGCTCTTAGTATCTAGAGCCAGAACCAAGTAATTTACCTAGACTTATTTAAAATGAAAGGAAGCTAAGTGACAAAGGCAGGATAACTACAGAGCAAAATGCATGTATGAATGAGATTAGAACTCTGTTTAAGTATTTGAATACAAACCATAGGGATCTGGCCAAGAATTAATAACTTAGGTTGTTTCCATCTCACATCTCTTTAGTTCTTATCTGAGATCCTCTTTCAGAAATAATGTATTAAATAATTTAGGGGCATTCCTCAGATTAGCTTTTTCATAAAATCCTCAGGAAAAAAAAATAAAAAATGTCCTTAATTTCAATTGTCCTTATTTCTACCGAGATAACTTCTTCTCAGTAGCTGTTATAGTACTGTGTTTTAGGTTCAGAATAAGAATGGCATTGACAACACGTAGATGTTTCGGTTTTTTAGGAAGTTGTGTTTACACTAAGTCAAGGACTTTTTTTTCCTTGTCTCATGCTCTGCCAGTTAGGAGGTGCACAAAAGAAACTGGGAGGGAGCAAAGCTGGGACAGGTGGCCTGAAGTGACCAAAGGGAGATTCCACACTGCAGGATATCATGCCCACTGGGGAGAGGTTTGGGGTGATGGTGTTTGTCTTTCCAAGTCAATGTTACACATGATAGGGCCCCGCCCTCCTGGGGATGGCTGAACACCTGCCTGCCCATGGGCAACAGTGAATAATTAGTTCCCTGATTTGCTTTGCTTGTATATACGTGGCTTCTGCTTTCCTTACTAAACTGTCTTTATCTGTCTTCATCTAAACCCAGGAGTTTTCCAGTGTTTACTCTTGCAATTCCTTCCCCAATCCCACTGGTGCAGGAGTGAGCAAGAGGCTGCCTGGGGCCCGGCTGCTGGCTGGAGTTGAACCATGACGTCAATACAAGGTGAACTACAGAGATTTTGCTGTGGCCAGAAGTGGTACAAGTTTCTCTGGAATCGGTCTCCAGAACAGATAAAACATTACAGATTCTTAATGGCACAGTTTCAGTTCAGTAGGTGAAAGTGGCACAGGGGTTTATCTAACAAATATACGTCATACTTTGCCAGAATAATGCTGGTCTGATTTTGGTTACCTTTTACTCATTAATCTGCTGTTTACATAGACTTACATAAAAAACTCATCCAATTAGCATCTGCAAAAAACCAACCATAATAGAGATCGAGCATTAATCAAAATCAAGACAAATTATCAAAAGCCTTACAAAAGAATACACATACTCCACCCCGACTGGGAATTGCTTTTCCAGATTCATGCATGAGTGTTAATTACCAGGCGATGCACGCTGCTATTGTTTTGACATACGACACACAGATCCTGTTCCTCCTCATTGCTTTGATTAAAAATTTGGCTCAGAGAGAAGTTTACATTGTTCCTTTCAATAACTGCAGCAGCTACTTCCAGGCCACTGCAGGGCAGGAGAGAGGCTGAATTGCTGGGTCCTGATAACCACAGCTCTGCCTCAGCCTCATGAGGCACCTCAGATCTCCCATTAAATCGGGATTTTCTCAAATTTTTTGGTTTAATTCTTTTTTTTTTACACGGACTCACTCCAACCTTTTGAATTATCAATAAAAGCTTCATAGCTCCCTCTGCTGCCAGCAAGTATGAAATACAGTTACTCTACACAAAATCTGCTTGCACCTGACATAAAACATTGCATTCCTGTCTCTCTATGCATATATGTGTGTAGAGTCCTTTGAAAATAAGACTTGATAAATATTATGGGTATTTTAAGGCTCTCCTAAGATTGCTGCTTTTATTGGATAATTATTCTTACTGTAAATCAATATTGAAGACCAGTAGTTAAATAGTACTTTAATATGGTAATCTCAAAATACTCTCTTATTCAATAGGAAAATCAAACCATATTATCACCTGAGTATTTAGCTGTATATCTAATGACACCCACAAAACAAAAATCAATTTTTCAGAACAAAAACAAGAGCTCGTCTCAAACTGCTTCTGCCCTATCACTTCTATTTTTCAGCCCATCTTCCCAAGTCCTCCACACTCCCATTGCTGCCTCTTTTCTGACCTTGCCCTCCCCCAAATCTGCCCCTCTGCATCAGGTACCAGCTAGGTTTGTAAGTTTTCTTGCTGTTCTGCTCCACACTGACAGCTATGAGAAGTGCACTGAGTCCAGTGTTCTCTATTCCCCAGGACCATTTCAAGACCACAACAATCGTGACACATCAGCACAAGTGCCTTCTGCTGGCCTCTGCTGCACTTCTGACAACTCTAACAGAAAAGACAGGACTGGGATGACTGACTGAAAATAGACAAGGGAAGGGGGCATTAAAAGGGTTTACACATATAAAACTGAGGGGTTACACTGGTAGAAACATGTATTTGCTAATACATCCTCTTTTATGTTGCAGCTGCAGCTGCAGCTACACTCAATTCCACTGCACCTCTACAGTGCTAGAGGCTGCCCAGATATAATTTAAGAGGTGTTTCAGTTACAACAGGTGTACTTAGCTGAAGACGGACACAGACCCACACAAAGCCTGACATGCAGAAAAAGATGGCCAAGCACCACCCACATAACTGGCTCTGCACTAAGTCCATGCCACAGGGGCTTGGCTTCACTTACCTACACTTAGTAACAAAATACACCACCAACCCATTCTTTTCCTCCAGATAATTTGGGAGCCACAGATCATTTGGAGGCTGCTTACTGCAACAGCACAGAGCTTTCAGATCTTGCCACTCATGTCTGTTTGAAGACTTCTGCCACCTTCTTGCTTCCAGCACTACAAGCCTGGCATCTCTCCTTTTTTTTTTTTTGAAAATTAGAGGAACAGACTCCTATCTTCCCAAACTGTTCAGCTTCCTTTTCCTTATCCTGCTCCAGCCCTACATAACCTTTTATTAGTTTTGCCTCAGCAGATGACCTTAAGGAAGGAAGCTCCAAGGCTGACGGGGTGCCTTCCAGCTCTGCACAATGGTAGCTCCAGAATCAGCCAGCCCCATCAGAGAGGCAAAAGGGAGCATCCAGAACAAGAGATAACATCAAATCATGGCTTGAGCAAAAAGATCAGCAGGGCCCCTACCACTGGAAAAAAAAATTAAAATTAAAAAAAGAAATCAACAAGAAGTGGAAATTTCAGATGCCAGTTCTTTGAGCCTAACCTTCCTCAAACAAAATCCCAAACTACAGGATTTCATAAAACATTGAGAAAAAAATTAAATCTAAATCCATCTTCATCTGTCCAAGTCTTACATGCTGCTCATTAATATAATATGGCCAAGACTTAACCACTCTTCTCTTGTTTACTCATTAGCAGTAGCATTAGTCACTTAGCAAGGAAAAGAAAAGAACAAGCCATAAGTGTCCAGAATCCCTAAATTAATAGATACAAATTGATTCACATTTCAAATTACAGGTCACAGGTGGGAGTCATCAACAACCACTAAACAGCCAGGAAACTTAATTCCTTAGGAGACACACAGTCTCACATTCCAACCCAGCAGGCACTTTCAGCATTACCAAGAAAGAACAGACCATATGTCCTCGTCTCTTCCAGACAGGGCAAATCTCATAAAAAGGATTTTTTTAACCCATGTGATTTTGTATTAGTATGCAGTTAAGTACAAGCTCAATTTATTTGTAGGGGGGGAAAAAAACAAAAAGAAAACAACCAGACAACAAATGTATCTGGCTCCCTTTTCTCCTGTAATTTCTTATCATGCTTTTAGTGCCTATTTCCCTCTTTTGTGGCTTTCAGTTTGGCTTTGCTATGCAGTCCCGTAACTCCAGCAGCCTCAAAAGTGCTCCCCACTCCAAACTGTACACACACCTCTCCTGAATACTGGAGTCTAGGGTCATTTCTACAGACAGTGCACAGCTGCAACATCTGTAGACTTACGTACACAGGAAAACACTTGTGCTTTAGCATTCCCCCAGAACAAGACCAGATGGCTGAAATAACACTTTCACCAAGTGACACAAAACACACGTGGGAGTACAGGGATCATATAAGGTAGCAATTTTGTCAAAGTTTCTGTACATGTAAGAAACAGGGATATAGTTCAGAAAGAAAATGGCAATGAGAAACCAGGTACACTATGGCATGCTTTCAACTGACACTGTTTTATAAAGAGATTCAGAAGCAAAGGAAATGCTTCAATCCTTACTATGTTTCAAAAACACGTTGCACATGCGCTCTGTCTTCTTTACTAGTAAAATCAGATTTTATTAAACATAGAAGTAGCTTCCTGGGTTGTTTTGCTACAGCAGCATAAGGCAAGATCCTGAATTTTGGAATAATGCTTTACTAAAAATGAAGTGCCTGCATTGGGGAAAAGTAACACACGAATTAATCCATGTGAAAAAACAAAAACCCATTTGAAAAAAAAAATTTGTGTTTCTTTTGAGGACTTGTCTATGTCAGTGCAGTTATAATAGCATTTCTCAAACTTTAGTACAGCAACTCTCTTGTATTTCAATATAAGCATCTATTATCTAATAAAAAATTGTGTCTACACATACTACACAGAATTTTTATGTAGGCAAAAAAGAGGACCCAAAAAAAATTCTTGAAAATGAGACTCACATAGCGTGTTGAATTTTCAGAAGCTTCAGCAGCAGCAGTGTTTCAGTTCTGTCTGAAGATTAAGGCCTGGAAGGACTTTTAAAATTTTTTTTTCCTTTTTTTAACATTCTGAATGTAAAGCATAGCTATATATCAACCTCTGAAATTCAAATACAGAGCTCAAAACAGACCCTACATGATGCTGCTAAGAACACTGAAATAATAAAAAACCCCAAACCTGTAAACAGGATGGTACACTGATAATCCCATCTTAGCTAGCCAAAACTTGCTTCAATGCTCCTTCACTCTATTCATACAGCAAAATTCATTTTTAATACCCTTTACAGATCACAGTCATCTGTGAGAACATAATGGAACAAATTAACCATTGTAGTATTACAGACAGACCCAGGCTGAGATGAAACAACTGCCAAGAGCTTCCTATCAGTTGAGATTTTTCTTTCCCTATCTTATGAAAAAATTAAGAATAATGTTAAGTATTTTTTAAAAGCTCTGTCTCAAATAGAATAAAAATTTAAGTCTTGATACTTTTAATCTAAGATACCAACTTGTGTTAAAGCACAGATTTCTGTCTTTTCCATTTAAATATGAAACTAAAGAAGTATTTGCAATTGTCCTTTCTGAAGAAAATAAAACTGCTCTGAAGTACATCACATTATAACCTAACCTTCTCACTACCTTCATAAACAAAAACTTACGAAGCAAAAATCACGTTTTACATTTAGATGGTGCAAAAATTAAATTTCACTAAATGGGTGAAGGCTTAAGGAAGTCAGAAGCAAGCTTAAGAATCAATATTTTTTTATTTACTGCTTGGTAGTATAAAAGTTATATATAAACTATTTCGTTAAAAATACATTTGATAAGCAAATTTAAGAAAAGCATACTATTATGGCAATATCCATACCCCTACAAAACAGCAGTGTAGTGTTAAAGGCAATAAAACAGGCACAGTTCCTAAATCCTCTCTTACTTAGGTAGCAATGCATCAATTCAATTCTTGCACATATCAGGTCTTATAATACCTTACATAATTACTTTATACAAGTAAGCAATGTTTTACATATGCAACATCTTTCCATCCCTTTTATTTCACATATTTTCAATGCAATCAATATAGAAACTACTTTTAAAATAAGTAAAAAAATACATATTGTTTGAACTTTCTTCCATCCTTTTGCCATTTATTTGCAGTACTACCCCATCATGTATCAAAATACAGTATCAAGACAAACTGCCTTTTTTTAGAAAAAGCTTTGGGGACAGTCTGTAACTGTGTCTTCTTTCTGAAAATTATTTTTAAACTGCTGTTTCCTCCAATGCTTCCTTTTTCCATTTAAAGTTTTATACTCAAAGTTATCAATCTTTGGAAACTGAATGCTCACTACTACAATCAATACTAATTAAATCTTCTAGAAATATTCTTCACACAAATAATCATGTGAAGCTTAATGTATGCCTGTAAGATGAGGTTGGTGTTTATGTTGTACTTAAATATTGAAGAGATTTCACAAGCTGATTTTAAATTTATGGGAGCAGCGAGCAGTGCTAAACACTGAAGTTAGAGTCCTGGCCAAACAGTTATTTTGGGTTCTCAAGGACAGACAATTATCTCTAAAAATCTCCATTTCAAAAAGAACAATAAAACATTTATTATTTTCAAAGTCTGAGTATGTAGTGGTGGGGTTTTATGGCAAATATAGCATCACTGAAAAGTACACATTGATAGGACCAGTCAGTATCTTGTGGATATACACAGAGGGAAGACCATCAGCAGCACATACTTGCAGCAAGAGTGAAAAAACTTGATGTTTCCTGACAAGACAGGGAAATAATTAATACACAAGCAAGAAGAATAATTTTGTACACACTGATTGTTAACACATAAATTGATGAAGAAACACAATTCTCAGATATGAAGGAGAAACAGAATTTAGAGCACTTGTATTAAAAAGATTGAAGGTATCAATTTAAAATAAATCCATTTCAAAAACATACACTGATTTTTACTGAGTTCATAAAGCAGATTAAGTTATAGTTCTCAGAATATAGTGCAATCTCTAAAATGCATTATATTACAGCTTATATTCTTAGGCACTCAGAACAAATTATATGATTTTCTATTACACACAGAAGTTTGCTGAAGTATTACAGAGATTTCCCTCCCCAAAACAAGTAACAGGACAAAGCCAATATCATAAGTAGATACAGAGAATTAACATCACAATACCATGGTAATTTCAGCATTAAGACACACTTAAAATATGAAAGGAGTGACACTGGCTTAAGATTTTCGTGCCAATGAATACAACTACCCTCAGTCCAATATAACCACTCTGAAGCACTTTAGTATATATTCCATAAATTTTTTAATGCCCAATGTTCCGTATCCTTATCTAAGGGTTGAAATATGCTGCCTTAGCTTAATAAGGAACCTGGGTAAGAACAAAAAAAAAGAAAAGCAAAACTATTAGGCACTCTTCAAATATGAGTGAGCAGTAACAAGAAAAACGGAGAACACAAGGCCTTGAGGAAAGTAACCTCAACAAGAGCTCATCCAACTGCATAGGAAAAGATGCTCTTCAGCCTATATTAAGTATTAAGGGAGAGGTACAGGTCTGGGGAACAACAATTTAATTTAACAACTGCATATAACTTAACCAGTCTCTAGTGTGAGGTATCCTGCACGGAGTTTGAGGGTTTATGTACTAAATGCAGATTTGGCTGACATAATTACTTCCTTGTATGTTTTACTTGGCTACAAGCAGTTAGATTAAAAGAATAATTTCATCTTTCAAAGGCTGGCTTTTATCTTCAGCAGACACTTGTCAATTCTGGAGTGGGCAGAACAGGAGAAGGAAAATCCAGATGGACCACTAGGGCGAATGCAGTTTATCCACGAGGTAATTGTATTACTCTTAATATGGAGCTCATAAATGCTTGTCCAAGTACAAAGAGTTTAAGACTTGATAAAGCCTTTACCTTTCCTGTCCAAAACCTTGTACATATGGTTCCTTTCCAAGATGAAGCCATTCGTTATGATGTCCATACAGCTCAACAGTATTTAAGTGTCTAAATCTCACTATTTTACTGGTCAAAAACCATTAAGTGTTTAACCTTGCAGGAGTGACATCATAGAACCTGTAAAATGCTACATTGCCATAAATACATTTTCTTAAATAGTATGCATCTCTTGGGAGTTCTCAGTTTTCGCCTAAATGCTTGCAGACAATCTTCTTCTAAAAGTTCCACCTGTAAGAGAAGAAAATAATTCTAAAAATAAACCTAAATAGCAAATTTAGTTTTAGGATGGATACGCCAATTAAAAAGTTAGCAGATGCTCTAAAATGGAAAAAAAAAAGCCACAATTGCATGAAGTAGTTGCCATACATTCCAAGTTTAGCATGTGAAATCATAAAGAGGAACTAAAAATTGAGCTAGTACTCTTGAAATGCAAACACATGGACAAACTGACAAATCACACCACAGTGCAAAGCACTACAAATGGAAAATGTTAATTGCTTCAGTGTACTAGTACCAGCTTCTGTTTACCCAGTAGCTTAAAATGGATGTGCAAGAGTTCAACTTAAAGTTTTGACTTCAATTATCAGCTGTGTATCTACTACTCTTTTTTATGTGCCATTAAGTATATTTGAAATGAAATTAACTGATGAAATGGAGTCTGCTGAGAACATGGACCTTGAAGACAGAGAAGACATGCTACAACTTCCAATGATGCAGCCAGCAAGACACTAGATAAGCTGAAACACTGCAGAGGTCGCTTCAGAACAAGTCAGTTTAGGGGAAAAAAACCCTGGACTTGAGAGTAGCAGTGAATACAGGCAATCAGCAATGCTACTTCATTCAGGTACTGTCCAACTCAGGAATTCCACCTCATACAGGAACTCTCAGTAACAGTACTTAAAGTCAGCCACTAGGCTCTACTGCCTCTGACTGACAGAAAAACCTTTTCTGGAAGCAGTTAAATACACATTTATGTCTGCCTTCTTCCTCTGCATCTGAAGATCTGAGTCAAATTCCCCTGAACTATAAGCTTTAATCAGAAATGTATTGACTAGAGACACAAAAGTCTTAAAAGCTGTTTATCTATTCAGTTTCAGTAAATTGGGCTACAATTAATTTATTAGAAGTCTGAAATAAGTAGCTGAAGTAAAGGTCTAACTACTACCTGTTTACACACGAACAGCTTCTCATGACAGCAAACCAAAACTGATCTAGAACCATGCTAGGGAACAGTATCATACCCTTTTTCAAGCAAGATCTGCTTACTTTCTTTAGTGCAAATCAGACCTGGCTAGTTTCCCAGATGATTTACAAAATAGCTCTGTTGGACTAGAGAGACCATTAAAATATTCTGCTGAGCAATTTCTCTGCTATTAGAACATTTGTTTTCAGAAGGGCCAAAACTTTAATCCTAAGGGAGGTTCTACAATAAAAAGCCACCATAGAGGGACAATTTTTTTATAGCTTTACTATCATCTCTCTCTAGAGAACAGCTTATTTTTAAATTAAAGTAGTAATGGTTCAAATTTATGGAACTTTTAGGTAATTACAGGGAACAACTTTCCTATTTAGGAGAGGAAAGAATTAGACAGAAAACTGAACTACAAAACATTGAGTGATTTCAAAATGATGGGTTTTTTTTTAATCAAAGTGCACTGGAATTTATTTTCATATATGCCCTATTCTTTCTATTTCCAGGCTTATAGAGAAGATAACTAGCTTGCCTTTAAGTAGGAAAAAAAATCGTATTATGAACAACCTGATGAGATTTCTGTATCTCTCACTAGAGATACAGAAAAGAAATAAAAATAGTCACAGAACTAACAAAACAATTAGCTGGGTATGAAAATGCCAATTTAGTGAAGGAAGATGTTATCTCCTATTGCATTTAGCTAATACTGATTTTTTAAAAAGGGAAGAAATAGAAACCACACCAACATAAAAAAACCTTGAGCACAAGGACATTATTCTGAATTAGAAAATAAGAGTACCATTTGCCTTTCCATGACTGTCACAGATTTCAGTGCAACAGTGAAACAGCAGCCACTAAGCATCTGTGAATTGCCAAAATGTGCTACAGATTAAAAAGCGAAACACTGGCATAGACAGGCAATTGTCCAGCCTGGTCTTATAAATGTCCAGCAATAAAGATGCTTATTCAAATTTTTTAATTTTTGAAACCTGAGCTTCACCTTCTTGCAATTTAGCCTATCAGTGTCTTCTTACTTACTGAAGGGAAAAAAAAAAATCAATCTACTTCATGACTCTCCATAATTTTTTTATTATTTGGAAGCATACCACATCTCCAAGTCTCTCTTCCTCTACAACAATGGTTCAAAAAACCTGGGTATAATTTAGTGATAAGGCATAGAGGCCAGACAAATACACTCTGCTTAGTTCAACAGTCAAACATGTGCTGCCAGTAAGGGTTGGGAGGAAGCATCCCACTGCATACCAGCTCTCTACTTTAATCTCAAGATACTCAAGGGCATTTGAGTCTTGCTGCTTTTCTAAACAGACCCATTTTCTTCTTGTGCATTTCCTTCTTCCATTTCAGGTTACCAATAGTTTGACACAACATAATTTTATTCTCTCTCTTAGCATACAGAGAGTTGGCACTGTGCACTTTGTTCACTTTCATCAAGTCCAGTATCTTTACTATGTCACCCCAGAACCTTTCTTCCTCAAGGGTCAAGTCTGAATTTTGACTCACATTTGTGTAAAATCACCTTTCCCCTTCATATTATCCATCCATCAAACAGAGACAAACCGTATTAACTTCCAGGGTTTTTTTCCCCCCCAACATTTTAAACTGCTTTAAAAAAAAACAAAAACGCAGTGAGGATTGCACTTCAAAACCATGCCAGGCATGTCTTTCACATGCTTAACAGAGTAACTCAAGCAATTCACTGAAGTTTCATGACTCACAAGAAAACCCCAACCTTAGTTAGATCCCTGTGAGATCAGCAGTTTCATGTGACTCCACTGCTATTAGTCAAAGCTCCATAGATCTATTAGAGAAGTATCTAGTAAGCAATCAACTCATATAAGTATGCAGTAAAAAGCAGCAAGCATAAGGAAACAGCTGTAGTTATTGAATAACTGTAGTTATTCCAGTGATACAACTGTCAGCAACACTTGTTTATTTTGAACAATAAGCACATTGCCACTAAATCCGAGCCATTGTTTACTGCCAAAAAATTAATATGCAGACGTTTTACCTGTTGGACTAGAGATGCCACACCTACAAAAGTTATTTCAACACCTACTCTAATTACGAAGTCTGAATAAACAATTAGATAAGGATTTGATGGATGAAAAAAGCCTTTCCTAATTTATCATTAACTGTGTGACCACATGCAATTTTTGCAGACTTGTGTAGAGAATTTTGAAATTGAAATATGAGTTTTCACACAGAAGTGATGCATTTTCAACTGTACTGATTACTCTCACATATTTAACAACATAACACTTTCAGTATGAGTTCCAAATGTTCAAATGTTTGATACCTGCATTTACTCTGAGCTTCTCCTCTCTTGCACTTCCTGTTTCACAGGTGTGGCAGGTGTTTCACTCACATCCTGTTTCGCAGGCGTGGCAGGCATCTCACCATTGACACTCTCCATGCCAGTAACGGACATCAAGCTTTTCCGTTCTTTGGAGTTTGATTTATGATCCACTTTTGTGACTCGAAATCTGAGGTGAGCAAAAGAAAGTTTATTTGTATTTCTCCACAGATGAGTTAGATCATTCTCAGGAGCAACAGCATGGGCAGAAACAAAATCCCAAGTCCCAAGAAAAAGATCACAGACCAGACACCTACATGGACCCTGCTTCACTTCAGAGCATCTTCCTTCCTATCACCTACAGCTATTTCTAGTACACACTACTGCTGAATCACACTTTCTCAGGGAATTGTGTTTTGAAGCAGAATCCACAGACTGCATACCACGTCCCAGAATAGAAATTTCCAAAGACAACTACAATATAAGGTAGGAATTAAAAATAACAAAGATAATGAAGTGGTTTCTACAGCCTCATGAGAAATACCAAATTCACAAACAGAGAAATGTATTAGTGTGCAAGTCTTGTTTCTTTTTAGTGTGTAACAAATGAGCAAGAGCCTTGGATTTACACCCACAGTAAATCTCCATCTTTTTACATAGTTCTTAAAAAAAAAAAGAAAAAAACTCACATTTACTTCTTCCAGAAATAACTTCATTTTAATAGTAACAGGGTTATAAAAAAAAAAAATCCCTGACCTTATAAACAGAGCAGAATCAGTGGATATCTGACCCAACACTGGGCACTGTAGCATTCTAAGAGAAGTAAACAACAAAATGACCTAAGCCTTACCTTCCCACAGAAAGGACTGTAACTTCTCCAATACGACTTCTTCTGTTCTCTTTAGATTTTTGAGCTGGCTTTATAAGGTGCCATCGCTTGTGACTACAGCGAGTACAAACGTCCTTTTCTACCACTCCTCCAACAGTATGGAAGTGATGGGCTTTGCAGCTGTGTCTGAATGGAACAACACCTGGTGACAAAGGAGTCCCTGGACTCACTGGACTCTCAGGAGAGGTAGGAGATAATGGGCTGTAGGAAAAAGAAATACAGAATTTAATGTTTACTATAAAATACTATTTCTTAAAAAGGAAAAAGTATTAAATCCAACCTTCAGTTATGTCTAGTGAATAACCAGTTTTTACAGGAAACATTTATTTGCGAGGATGTCCAGCTTATGGTTCCTTCCAATAGTATATTTTTGCAGTTAGAATCACTTTCACAAATTAATTCACCTGCAGTCGTGGTTAAGGTAATTAACACAAAAGAAATTTAGAGGGGGAAAATATCAGGCTAAAGTAGAAGATAATAGGTTACATGAACTTACACTGATGAAGACATTTAATAAGCTCATTACACTCACAGAAGAACTACCTTGGAAAACTGTGGAAAGTATTTCACAATCGTTACAGGATCACAAGGAACTTGCAGAAGAAGAGCACAGTCCTACAATATTGAAAGGAGGCAAAGCTAAAATGTGTACCACAACAACAAGAGGAAACAACATTATTCAGTTTCAGGGGGAAAAATAAAATGTTAAGTACCTAGAAAGAAAGAAAGAAAGAAAAAGCAGTACAACCTCCAAAAGGCACTTCAGATTATCTAATCAAATCAATGTTTTTCCTCTAAAACAGAAATACAGATAGCATAGATAGAAACCAAATGTACTTTAGTATCAATTTTAACACTGTCTTGTAACACAGCAGGCCAGAGCTCATGAAAGGTGAAGTAATTGTAGAGTAAGGCAGCACACCTTGTAAAAAAAATTAAAAACACATACAGAAAGTGATATATCTGATTTCTTTGCTGTGAAACTGCAAAGACATACTAAATGTGGGGTTTTTGGTCCTTGTGATATCCAGTGCTTTAAATAGTTCACTGGGTAACAGAATAGAAGAAATTGAAATATGAGTTTTCACACAGAAGTGATGCATTTTCAACTGTACTGATAGAAGAATAGCTAAAGTACCCATAGACTTTGGGTCAACCATAGCAATTGTAGAGGTTAAGATAAGAAATTTGAATGATGAGAGGAGAACATGCATATGAAAGACATTCACACATACACAAATCTTACTAAAAATACTGGATTTTCAGTATTGCAGTAAAAACAATACAAATTCTTAGGGTTTTAGCAGAAAGCCTTCACACAAACCTAGATTAAAAAGCAACAAGACAGATGACCATTCTTCAGAAAAAGAGGCTCATGAACTGAACATGAATCATTAACAACCTTCCACAGAAAAGACAAAACAGCAGAAATAACAGAAGTATAACCTGTGAACTTAAATTTACATTACTCATCATTTATCATGCCACATCTAATACTACCATGCAGATTTAGAAATGTTATTTCAAGAAAGATACAAACAAACTGCAGAGACTCCAAATGGGAACAGAAAGAACAAATTAAAGAAGTAAAACATGCCAGAGAAGACTGGGAGTTACTTGGATATTTATTTTCAAAATAAAAATATTGACAAGAAATATTTAATTGTCTTTAAATAAGTAATAAAATGCTATTAAGGAAAATAAAAGTTGTTCAATACCTGAAGCAAAGACAGAACTAATGGCTTCAAGTGAGAGAAGTGTAGATTTTACTCAGCCATAACTATTTCTATAATTAGGAAGTTTCATAGTGCATTGAACTTGCAAAGAAATACAGAGAATTTCTACTTGATTACAAAAGCTTCAGGAGTATCTGTCAGATTCTGTAATAGCAATCATTTCCCCTCCTCCTTACTCTTCATATTTTAATTCACTGCTGAAACTATAGTCTAAAACGCCTAAGGTAACAGTACACGTGCCTGTGGAAAAAATTCAAGTAAATATTTTTACAGAACCAAAGAAGTTTAAAATATCTATACTTGAGAAGAAATTCTTTTGGAAATTAAGGGGTTTTTTCCAATAACCAAGCCTCTCACCATTACAACAGGTGTTTAAGGGTTTCATACTCAACTCTTTCTTTTGCTGAAAACTATGTACCCCTTTCATAGGTGACACAATACTGCTTGAACTTTCATCTCCTCTGCCTTGAATGTGAACACAGGGTTATATATGAAGAGTATTGAGTAGTCTAGATATAACTGAAGTACTCATGTACAGATACAAGCACTTTTACATGTATGTTGCATCTACAAGTTCTTTTATACATGCAATGCATGTAAGGCAGAGCTGCTTTCTCTACGTAAGTATCTAAACAGGTGTACAGTGAAAAATCCTAAGAGGTAGGTCAACCAAAGTCTATTGCCACAATTATAAAGAAAAAAGTAAACCAAAAGGAGACACAGAAAAAGATGTCTCAAGTTAGCACCTATACAAATGAAATTAGTGCTGTTCTGTTCTTTGAAGCCTGAGTAGCTTTGGACTAAGCCACCCTGTATGTAACTTCAACCCAAAGGAAACCAGTATTTGCAGCATCTGTCAACCTGTAGCTCAGAATGCTACAAAAACTGTATCATACACCTAGAACACATAACCAGAAAAGCCAGCCACTAACCCAGGGCGTATATTTAAATTTAAGGACTCAGACTTAACAGAAAATCATAGTATTATCCTCTTAGCTGGTAACTCAAGCAAGTGATGTAATCTTAGAAGTGTTCAGGAAACAAAGTCCTTTGAAAGTGTATGTTTTTAGTTGCCTCAGGAAACATGCATTAAAATGAGGAGTAATTACCTTTCAGGTTCAAAGACACTGCTATCTGCTACCATGGCCTTTAACACATCAGCATTTGCTGTAATGAGAATAAACAGAACTCTTCAAAAGTGAACCATTCTAACTTTATGGAAAAACAAAACCAAAATTAAAGTTTCTCAAAGAAATTTAATTCAAAAGAAATATGACTGCATTATGCATCTCCAAAAAAGCACAAGAGAAAACTGCAGAAAAAAAAAGTTAATAAAATTCTATGGGTAGTCTTAACATGAGCTACTAAAATTGCATTTTGTATTGCACTCAAAACTCCATCCCAGTGCAAGCCATGAAACGCAGCCATCTACACAAAACTCTCGAACGGGATCTCTGAATCACCTCACACATTTAACCCAACTTCAGACTAAAAACATCAGTTCAGGTGAGCCCTACAAAATGCAAATTCATTGTCAGCCAAGAACTATCAACTGCTCACTTCCTATCATGAATTGCCTAATCCCAATCTCCAGGAAAAATACACAAGCTCAAATCACTAACAGTCTAGGAATAAAAAAAAAAACAAACAGAAAAAAATCCCCACGTGCAAATCAAATACTTTTCCAGAGGACAAGTCTTCATTCAGAAGTAATTCAAAGCCAGTTCAATGTTAGAACTCTGATTAATACAATGTAAAATTAAAAGGCTGAAGGCTCTTGTCCTATAAAAACATCCATTCTCCTAATCATTTCTTCTACTTGGCATATACATTCTGAACCAACCAAGCTTTGCATGGGGTGCTTAACTATGGTTTTGTTTTCTCAGGCACATCTTCCTCTTTTTATCCTTTACTTTGCACACACATGCAGATAACATGTACAGAAGTCAACATTAGTGCTATATACCCAATCGTCTCAGTTATGCACAAGCCTCTCATCAGACAAGAGCTGCAAGAATCACTTCAGGACAAGAAGTTTAATCTAGTCAAAACATAAAAGTTTCCACAGGCTTTAAATACTGCCACTAAGAAAGCAACATTGAGTTTTTACTTCACAAACAACGCAAAAGACTGCACCAAAAAACGCAAATACCTAAACAGTTAAAATATGTGGAAATTCATGACCTGAATTTACCATACAAAACAATTTTCAAGTAAGCAAGAAACTTCCCTATTGTCCTTGAAATTATTGCCTTGTAAAGAATTTCAAAGAGCTAAGAATGAACAAATTGGTTATTAAATGAAAGCACATGAACATACTATATATCAGACTATAAAAAAAGACATATTTGTTATATAACAGCATCACAAGTGCTGTTAACTTCAACATCACAATACTATACCTTCATTTTTCATGATGTAGTTAACAATTTGTCCCACAGTGTCACTATTTTCATGTAGAGTTTCATTCATTTCTGTGCAAAGAAATAAATATGTTGTCAGTAGCTTGGCTTTATAAATCAAGAACTGAACTATTTTAAAAACAAATAGTGATTTAAAAAGTCACAACCAAAACCAAACACACACCAAAAGAAATTACACTTTAAAAAAGAAGCAAGATCTGTTGTCACTATGGGGGGAAAGCTTAGATAAGACTTTACTATCCTTATTCAGTATAAACTGTGAGCACAGGTTGATTATCTGTACATCAGCCCAAACAAATTCAGCTAAGAATTAATTAAGCTGAATATTTTCACCGACATACTTCAAAATTCCTTCTCTAGCTACTAAGGAGGACACAAACAAGAGAGGAGCATTTCTAATCCTAACAACAGGGAAGAAAAAAAAAAACAAAACAAAACGTTAAACTGTCTCAAATCACTATTCTAAAATAGGTACTAACAGCTTTTAGTATGAAGGGGATTCAATTTAAGATTTTCACTACATCTGCAAGGACATTAACAATTGATTAATTTAAAAAAAATGAAAATTTTGGAATATAATGCACCCATTAACAATATTAAAAGCTTTTCTAGAATAATCTGCAAAGACTGAAGAAGATCAACTGGGGAACTAAAACAAGAAGCAAAACTGTGCCCTTCCCTAATAATTGCAATTATTATAATGCTTAATTTTTAAAAATGGGGTGGAGGAAAGTTTGACAGGCTAGATTCTAAATTCTTCTCTTATGTAGTAAATTAGGGGCTTCCCCACCTCTGTACCCAGGCTTCATCTTAATATCTGTATCTTTGCAATGTAACTTAGAGGAAGCTAGTTCCTGTCACTGAGACATAGGGGATGTCCCCGTTTCGTTACCACTCCCCTGTTCCGCTCAGGGAAACTAACAGATCAGATAGTTCCACCCACTGCACAGCTGCCCCAGGCACTTAATGCTTAAGAACACACTGACATCATTACTGCACCACATGGGTCTGCCCTTACCACAGAGCCGCTGTAACTTGCACTCATTATGAACCTACTGAAAGAAATTAAGTGGGAGAAAGGAAGAGGAATATTTGCAAGCAACTTGACTTTTGTTTTCACTTACATTTTAAAATGCTATACCTGTTACCATAGCCCTTCATACATGATAACACCCTTTTTTCCCCCAAGTACGAATAGATGGGAATAAGGAACAATAAAAACAAGGGCATAAATGAAACATTAGGATAAAGACAAAGGCATCTTTAAGGAAAAATTTCAAGTGGCATTACATAAAACAGAATGAAAATATTCAGTTCAAAAGTTTGGTTTCAAAAAGAGGGGAGATGAGAATGACAACACAACAGCAGCAAATTAAGATTGCAAAATATAAACACTAAGATTTTAGGCTTTAAAAGGCAGTTTTTTGACACTTCTCAGCTAGCACTATGTACACTAATACTTTGTTGTTAACAGCATGTAGAATGCAGAAAAAGGATCTGATTACTCCATCTGTAGAATTGCCAACAAATACACTGATATTTGATCCCTCTGTAAGTTCTTACTTGATGTTAGCAGACTTGCATGGGAAAGCAGAACACTCCTAGATTTGACTGGCAAAGATCAAATCCCAAGTGACATGTAGTAACAAAAATATTATTAACACTGTTTTGGTGTCAAATATAGACACAGAAATGACAGAAGTCTCGCAATAAATTATTTCATAGTAGTTGCAATGTACAGAAATAGGAATTTGTTTATTAGATTTGATTACCTATTTTTTCATCAATTTTTTCTTCTTCTATTTCTTCAGCTTCTGTTGTACAACGATATCCTTTTTTCTTAAGGATATGGCAGATAAGGATCCCCAAGAGACCCATGATGAAGAAAATAGGAACCAAAGCAAAGGCAATATACTCTAGGTGTTCAGCCTTGCCATCATTGCCATCCATTTTAGTTGCCAAAGTAGTTGTCTGTAAGCCACGGCTTGACAAAACCCACGGAACCTCTCCACCTATGTAAATCAATAAACGCATGTATCACTATACACTGTAAACCACTTGAAAGAATTCAGAAAATTACAAGCATGACCAAATCCCCACAGTACCTTCTGCAATGACGAGCACAACACATACTCTACTGGCCAAGAACTTACACCAGAAACAGTAGATATTCCCTTTTCACCAAATAATTACAAACATCTAACATCCAAAAAGCCTGTGTGACATTTCTTCAATAAAACAGTGAAGAACCAACCATACTGTAGCCTGACAGGCTTGTAATCTCAAACAGAGGGCTCACATATTTCACAGAAGAATAACACAACATTGCTCTTTGTTCACATCAGTGAGGAAAATGCTATACCATTCCTCCAGTCCTAAGTTCATGCAAAATTACCCATAAAATATGGATCCTTTCCTAATATGAGAGTAAATACAGGATTTAATATTGACCTTTACATAGAAAAATTATCAGGTATGAAAGAAATAGCCTCGATCTTCATTTTTCTTTTGACAGTGGGAATTTTCAAAAGAGCAAACACCTACTCCCTGCTCATCAGAATAAGGTGTTTGTCTGAGATTTGGAAATCATTTTGTATTTAAACTTGAAACAGGACATGAAAGAATTCTTTTTGCTTGCAAAGAATTTAAGCTGAAGCATTGTCACACACTATATCCACAATTAAGCACTTTTGTTTCATTTAAGTTCTGAATTTCACAGATGTAAATTCCATGTTATAAACTGGCATTCTGACCTATCGAAAGTATAGAGTATTTACATGAGAAGGGACAGCGGAAGTTCATCAGCCCAAATGCTGCTAAAAGCAGCACTGATTAGATTAGGTTTTGCAGGTAAGCTCCATCCAGATGATGAACATTTCACATTTCTGGACAATCTCTTCCAGTATTAACACACTTTTATGTCCAATATACCCAAAGAAACTAAAATCTCAGTACCTTCTCACAAATCAAATATAAAAGTATAAAAAGTTCAATAGCTCAGATAAATCCAAAATTACATGTTGCATATTCAAAACCTTTGCAAACCCTTGGAGCTTATACACATTCCCCACATAATAAAGACTTAAACATTGCTATCGCAAACATGCATTTCTACTTTCTATTATTCTCCTCCACTCCAGCTGAAAACAATTTTTTTGAGTAGGAAATAATGACAACCAGAAAGTGTTAGTTTTTATCCATCTATTTCAAGATATTTCCCATCTACTTGTACTGAAATTGACAAGAAAATTCACAATCGTACCATTCATCAAACTCGTTGAAGAATAGAAGAGTCACCAGAAAACCATTTACATGACAAGGACACTTTCACAACACAAATGTCTAGAATAATAATCCTTTCCTTTCAAAAACAAAAAACTGGAAGCCTCCACAAATTTGCAGAAAGAGCATAATTACAAACATCTCCTGCACTGGCTGCATATTAAGTTGCTCTTGGGAAACACCAGTAAGGTCATAGATAGCAAAGAGAAATTTGGTATTTACCCTAGTTTATTTTTTTATTTCTCTAGAAACAGAAAATATTTTAAAATATTTCTGAATTTTTCAGAACAGTCTTGAATTTTCAGTTGAATAGTATGCAATACACAAGACTTGCTCAAAGTGAAAACAATGGAAATTATTTGAATTAACAACTGATAAACCCCAACTAGCAAAAAACTGATGTATTAAGCATTTTGCTAAAATAATTTTCTAGGAAATAGTAGAAATGCAGAAAATGTAAAGAAGTGCAAACAAATTACTGAACAGATCTCAAAACTAAATGTTAAAGCAGAATCTCAGGATATTTGCTTTGGACAAAACCAGATGGTCTAGTTTGCTACCAAAACCAAAGAGAAAGCTATTCACTTTTAAGAGGCCAGCAATCCAGATGACTGTATGCAGAATTTACCAACATGTAAACCTTCAGACCTTCTAATGTATGCCTGAGTAGGACAATTGAAAAATATCTAAAGTTTAATACCGTTTTTATACTTCAAGGAAACAAAAGACAGGAAAGGATAAAGGATACAATCATATAACTGAGAAGGCTGATCTTACATGCAGTTTATTTTCATTCTAAGAATTTATAATTCATGCTTTAATACACCAAAATAAAATTTCTTTGTTTTCCTAACTCATCAGCTAGGAACAGCCAAAAGGTACCTCAGTTAATCAGTAAAGTAGTTTCATTTACTTTCAAGGCAGGAGCAAAGCCATCACACCAGAGAAGTATTACTTGGATGACTATAACATCTCAGAATCTAAGAAACCAACTGAAACAGTATACATCACAAGCTCCTAAGGGTACTGATAAATAAGCACCTTTCATGTTCAAATATAAGACAACAGGCAGATACTTTGGATTTTGTTGCACTGGATGCCGAAACAAGTATCTGTTTTCTCCATAACCATGGCAGGCAATTCCCACCAAACCTAGAGAGCAAGGAGGCCTTATCACACGGCTAGAGGTACATGCCTCAGGCTTTCCAAGCTGTGGTTCACGGCAATTCCTGCAGATGCAAAGGGCTTTAGGAGGCCCCTTCCCATTCAGTTCTCTGCTACCCCACTCGCTGTGCTCCTGACAGACTGTAGCCCTGAAAACAGTTTTAAACTGGATTGCTGAGATAATCAGGTTTTAAGAAAAAATCCAGAAAAAGTCTTTGGTTTTTAAGCAGTCATTTTAATGAATCAGTATAGCCTGAGGTTTGGCAAACCCCTCTATTAAGACAATCCACTGATTGAGTATGCTGAAGTGGGGAAATAATGAGCGAGGATAGCCACGTACATGTAGAACAAAGTTTCCCAGAGTAATTATAACATGGAGCCACAGTCTCAGAGTGTGTTCAAAAAATAAGGGCAGTAGCATTAACTATGTGCAAAAAATTTTTAAATGTGAGGGCAGTGTTCAAGGTCAGGCTGGATAAGACCTTGAGCAACCTGGTCTAGCAAGGAGGGTTGGGACTGAACGACCTTTAAGGTCCCCTCCAAGCCTCATCATTCTATGATTCTATTAAGAAAAAGTATAATGTCCAAAGTAATTCTTTTTAAATAGTCAACTTGAACCCCCCCCCCCACCTTGACACAGCCACTGAAAATAGATACAATTTAACACCATCACCATCCTCCAGAAAAGCAAAGGGTCAGGAACTACTCAGTTCGAGATTTCCAGCCTACTTAATGCGTAACACCTGTCAAAAACCACGGTTTGAATGTCATTGTTTTTATGATCTGGTACTTCTGCTTATAGACTGACACATGAAACACCAATGAGGAAATCCCATTAGCTAAAATCTCATCTGCGTTCAACAGGTGATGATAATCTAGACAAATGCTCAAATAGATACAGCCTATGCAAGTTGAAAGGAGAATTGTGCCCCTACTGGCCTTTTTTTACTGACGGAACAATGTTGAAAAAAATCATAATTTATCAACTGAACACTCTGTAGCATAGATTAGTCTATTAATAGCGTTAAGGTTTACATAAGTTTTCAACTAGGAAGGAAAACATACTTAGAAGTATTTGTTTCATTTAAAAATTAATTTAGATACTTCAACACACCAGCTTATTTACATAAGCCTATATGACTTTCCTTTGGCTGTAATTAGATACCTAAAAATTCAACTCTCCCATTAAAATTCAACAAGTAAGAAACATGACTAGTAAAACATTATATCAATAACATTTCTATAAAAACACATCATGTATACAAAGTCCAGAAACTGATGCCATTCATTTTTTGCTCAGACACAAAAATTCACCAAAAGCAAAGCAAAAATATCCTAGAAGAAATTAACTTAGCTGAATCAAATACTTGGTGCTGTGTAACCTTACAAGCAGAGCAAAGCACTCAGCTTTCATTATCCAACAAACTACACAGTCTGCCCTGAAAACCTCAGCAATTGTGACATAATGCAAAGTATCTAAATGGGAAATACATTTTATGACATGTCACAGCCACATCACTCCCTATTCCCTTTCCCCAGAGGCAAATTATGCTTATGTCAGACTGTTGACAGTTTACCTCATTCTCATGATGTATGCTGCTGCTTCTCAATGGTTTTAATCAGGCCACAGCAATCTTCCTTGACTTGAGTCAATTCATAAAAGAACTGATTTGTTTCAGCGCTTTGATGTCCTGGCATTTTTATACACCAGTCATTATATAACAGTCTACATATGAAAATTACTTGAAGATATGATCTAAATGAAATTATTAGGAGCAATATTCAGCACATTTAGTGATGCTTAAGCTGTAAATAATAAATTGCACTCATGCTACTAATTCAGATCCCATGTACTCATTTGCTTAAAAATTAGTATATGCCAAGTACTTAAGTTGAATATTGCCTGCCTTTACTTAATCCTTACCTAAAAAGTAAAATATAAAGATAGTCAACCTCAGACAAGTCTTTTGGTTCTAATCACTGTTACTCAGATACAAAGGTAGCGTTCTTCCACCTCAGCAATTGCTCAAGACAATTTACAGCACCTTCAGGAAACAGAATGTAAGAAGGAAAAAAGTTAGCAGATAAATGGAAAAATATTTCATGCTTCATTAAATTGCAATTTTTACATGGCATAGACAAACTCTTCATAAAGCACATGAGAAATTTCTAGAAATATTTAATCTTAATCCTATCTTGCTTGAAGTGCAACTCGGATTCTTGAAAAAAAATCCTCTTAATAACCAAGATCAAAACAATTTAGTTCTTATATTAGCAATATACAACTCAGCATTAAAATAACGCAATTTTTCTAAATCTTCTATACTAAATCTAAGTATAATCTACACCCACCTGACTACTTCAAGCACATTCCACTTGTTTTTGTATTGTTTATTTTACAGAAAGTGTAAACAACAATGTAATCTTCTCTCTGCTCTACTGGTAAAGAATTCTATTTAGTTACTCTGGATTTTGCCCATTATGCCCATGCCATTTACCGTTTATGGCATGCCTTTTAAAAAGGTTTATTTACATGTCATGAAATTGATTATTTGAGCAATCCACCTGCTAAAAATAAGTACATATATATTCACTATCTTCTTGCGTATGAAGTTTAAGGAGTTACAGAATCCTATTCCCCCTTCTGGGCATGAAAATTAAACATAGATATCAATTTCACAGTATACAGAAACAAACTATTGTTGGCCTTAATGTTACTTAATATTTAAGCAAATTAAATATGATCCCATACAACCTATTTACAAGACAAATGAAATATTATGGTATGGCAAATGACCTGCTCTAACAGCAAAGCACAGCTGGAAAACATACCTCAGTAGAAACACCAGCTTAGGCATTTTTTCCCCTCGCTTCACCATTAATGTGCCACTCTACCCATCTGCAGAAAAAAGGGCCATCACTTAAGGTTCAAAATAATTAGAGAATATCATGTGCATGGGAGGGTTTTGGTTCTTTCAGGGGCTTTTTTAATGCTTTGTCTTTTCATTTCTTTTGTATCTGGATCACTTGGGGTTCAGCTCACCACACAGACCTACACACTCCTGCTAAAAGCATTGCTTAAGGTTTTTGTGGCAATGCCACAAGGAGAAATGGTCAGGTAGACTGTGACCCCAGCTCCCCCTGCAAGGAAAAGACACCTGATGATGATACTTAGTGTTTCATCCTCTCCTGGCTCTAGAGGAAGTGTATTTTCCACTACATTAAACACTAACAACACTTCCTACCTCCAGGACAGGTATCAAAGGTGGATGGATCATAGAATGATTTGGATTGGAAAGGACTTTAAGGACTATATAATCCTAACTCTGCCACCACTCGCTAGGACACCTTCACTAGATCAGATTGCTCAATCTGGATGTGCTCTTCCATTTGCAGCATTCATTTTAAGTATCATTTAGTGTAAAACTTCTTCCATGTTAAATTACATGCTTTTAAATTCAGGCATAAAAATATAAACTCTTTGATTATTAGCTCAATTTCCTAAATACACACTAATCTCAGTAACTTAAGGAACTAATTTTACTTTTAAAAACTCAAGTTTTACTGAAGTTAATTCAATTCCAGCTTGTATTCCCTAGCATTTCAGAAGTGGTGGACATTTCTTTAAAAGCAAAGAGGTTCTAAATCAGTTGTATACTTTCATTCAGTACCTTCAACTTACTCAGAGATAAAGCGTTCTATTAGAGCTGCAGTAGAGGTTTCTATTATCAAGTCAAATTTATTTTTTCTTAGATTCTTAATTCAGGTGCTTAGCAGGGAAATCATTTAGGTAAATCATTGCCTCTGATAGTATTCATTTAATACACGTCTTTAATTATGTTACCAATAGTAAATTTAACAAGAACGGTTTGATGCAATTTCAAAATATATATACTTTTTACTAGTTATCTGATTCAAATAGTACTTATCTATTATGGACACTACAGTCAACTTGCTTTTGCAAAGCTAAGCCGATGAAATTACTACCACTTTCAATCACAAGACCAAATATATCACTGCTCAAAATACACACACACAAAAAAATCATTAGGAAACATCAAGGCATCTCTGCCTTACTAGTCAGGTGGTAGCTATAGAAGAGAGAAGACAAACTAGAAAAGTCAGTAAAGAAGAGGTTAAAAAAAGTTTATTTTCTAGAGAAAAAAAACTCTTAAGTGAGGAAAACCTATTCTCTACCACTTGCTTTGTCTATTGTTCAAGGAAATAGTACTTCAGGGAATATGCTTAAAGCGAATAACAAAGGAAAAACCTATCATCGAAGAAGAACATTCAACACATTTGTGAATTCCACTTAACTTCTAGCTTCCTTGTAGTAATCAGAACCTACAACCAGAAATGAAATAAGCAGGAAGTGAGATGACAAAAAGGAAGCCACATGATGAAGGAACATACTGACAACTAATAAAACACTGCCAACTGCCTTAGAGGTTAAGCAGGGCTGATTAAGAATTTCTGTTAAGACCTCAAAGCCTTCATCAGATTTGTCAAAAGCAGTATCTCAAGAAAGACAACAGAAGGATCAGCGACATTTCCTTAAAGCTCATTCTGAGTGCACCTATTTTGTGAACACCAACAGTACAACCCAGGCAGCAAGTCTCAGGCACGACCCACCTGAACATTAACACCAAAGAGCATCCATAGTACCCAACATTGTGTTCACAACCATAAAACACCAAGCTTTTCAGTCACTCAGGCTGGAGCCTGCTAAGAGTCCTTACATTAGAGACAAAATCTTCAGCTCACCAGTCCCTACAAAAATTTTGACTGTAGGCAAATTTTGCAGGAGGTCTGGAAAGAGAGCTTTCTACTCTGAGACATAAGTCTTCACACTGACAAGTTCTCTACTAATGCAAATTTTTTCTGAATTACACATCCTATCAACATATTCAGTAAATTGTCTGCAGAAAGTTTTAGACTGGCTTCTTTGAAAGCCTGAGGGTAGGATTTAGAAAGGAGGTAGCTGCCATGTAAGGCAGGTCCTACTCGCAGCAAAAAAAGTATAGCTAAAAGTATTACTGTATAATGCATATAAGACTCAACAATTTTGAGTGTTGAAATAATTGCAACAAGCATTGCAATTCTCTCACAGCCAGAGAGAGCTTAAGAACCAACAGGGAAGACCAAACCTAATCAATCATCAGTCACCACACCATGAAGGCATCTGACATTATTTAGAATTCAATGAAAAGAAAAACAAACTAACAGTATATAGATAAGTTTTGTCCTGTTGAGAAAGGGAAACATTTAAATATAAAGGGAAGTAAGGTTTAGTCTGTTCTTTGAGTGACAGTATGTGGTTTGATAATGCTGCGTTAACATATACAAATACAAAAAGCTCATGATTCACTGTTTACCAGTACTAAATTGCAGTGCTTATGGTGTAATTGCTTCAGTCACTACTTGAGCAGCGTATAGCTCCTATGGCAAAAATATACAGAACTGGTGAGTTACATTTGCATTTCTGTTGGAAAATTGTTCCTCCAACTTCAGTTTTCAAATAAAACACACCCCGCAAACAGCTACAGTACATTTAATAAAGCACATTTCACCAGTATGGCTGTTAAAAAGCAATGAAATAAAATCCTTCCTGGACACATCAGCTATTTAGTACTATTGCATATCATTGGTTAAATTTACAAGTGCAAGTGGCATCTAGTGAGCAGCACTAAACCAAAACCATCAAGCACATTATATCGATGAACTTATGCACACTAACAACAATCTTCACTAGTATATAGGAATCAAAAATCAATTTTAACCTAAACTAACATATCTCTTGTGTGAAGAAGTATACTGTGATCTTGAGATACAGCAGATACATTGACAGAAAGCATTTGTAAAACTCTGAGAAGAAAATTCTTTCATAACTTTGCATCTCTTGCTAGATTTGCTAACTGTTAGCCTGCATAAGTACAATCTTATTCACCTAGACATACAACTAAATTGCTGCTATAAGTATTAAATCCTACAAATGCACATAGGATACCAAGAATTCTCCATCTACCTTCAAGCTCAATAAATCCTAAGTATAAACATCTGTAAAAAGTCTGTATAAACCTATATACACACATCCTTTCATTTAGTCTGTTTACAGCCTCTTCAAGATACCACTACTAGGTAAACTGTATAATAATCACAGCATGTATAAACATGCAGTAATATGCTGAAGTAACAGCCAAAGAGCAAACTGTTTTTACCTGTTTAAAAAAATACATATACATATATATATTGAGGAGAAAAATCCAAAATTTCTCTCCTCCTCCTACCTTTGCATAGAAAACCTTAGGTCCTCAGATAGCAGCTATCAATCAACATAAATCTGAAATTCAAGATGCCTAGTGATACTTATTTCTTTCCACATCTCCTGAAGCACTGGATGACAAGCCTTCCGTTCCTCTTGCTTTCAGAAAATAAACAGCAAGTAATAGATATCTCAAACCCTTCTGATCAAGCTTGCCTGCACCAAGTAATATACAAATGGAACGCCAGAAAGAAAAGAAACATTCCTGAATTTATTCTTTGCTAGTAAGTACGGCCATCTTAACTGTTTCCACTAAGCTGAAAGTTTACTCTCCAACAAGTTTACTCTCAAACACTCTTACTTATGTTATACCACCCAAAAGTAGTACAGCTGATCAAGTTGAAAGTGGAAATGAGCATCAATTTTTAATACAAGTGTTTGAGCATCACGGACAATGCACCAAAAAAAAGCACTTCAGATTATACAGGCGATTCGGTTTCATTTTGAGATTATTAGTACCGTAACAGTTGTGGTTAGGCATAAACAAAGAAAATGTAATTTTAAACTAACTTCCTCTGGTGATTGTATGTGTACAAGAGCTCTTCAGAGTTCTCAAGGGTTACAGTCAACTTTTCGTTTCCAAAACCTAAACAGTAAGCCAAGCTTAACCTCAGAAGTGAGGGTAAAATAGAAACAATTCTTTAATGCACTTCTATCATAATAGCCATCCGATTCCAGTTAAAGTGAATCAGCTACGGGGGAGTTGCCAGACTCGAGCTCCTACAGCTCATTATAGTTTGAAGGTTTTTTTTATCTCTCGCCACTCCTGGCCATAACCTACTACATCACCAGGCCGGGGTGTCGCGACAGTAAGCACCGTGAGATCGCTGAAGGCACTCGCAGCCCGCCCGAGCGGGACCCGGCAGCGCCCGCCCGCCGCGCTCCGCTGACAGGAGAGAAACTTCAGCCGCTGCCGCCGCGGAGCCTCTCGAACGCTTCCCAGCCCGCTGCCCCGGGCCAGGGCGGAGGGACGCGCCCCTGCCTTGCCGCTCTCCTCCCTCGTCCCCCGCAGGGACTCGAACGCCGGGGACCCCGATGAAACCCGTCGGCCCCCGGCAGAAGCAGCGGGTTTAGCCTAGACATCCGAGCGCCGAGTGAGACCGTACTGCCCAGCGAGCTCACAGCCTGCGGAGCGGTACAGGGGCCGAGGGGGTCGCGGATTGAAGCGTCCCACCGCAGCGAAGGACCGAGGCCGCAGCGACCCACCGGGAACGGAGCTGTTGCCCAGCCAGTCACCCGTCAGGCCCGGCGATGGCGCAGTCGGCGGAATCCCGCCAG
>VXBI01005641.1:689425-711373 GCA_013397375.1 Toxostoma redivivum
CGCCCTGCCGGAGCTGCTGTTGGGGAGCGGCGGGCCGTGGTGTCCGTGCCCAGCCTTGACGGGGGGCGAAGGCGTTTCTTACACGCTTCAGTGGGGCTTACCCCGAAGGCGCCCCACATTAGTTTAGTCTTGCAGCTCCCAGACGTGGTTTCCTGAGCCAGACAACCGCAACGCTGGGGTGCAGCAAAGGGGGCAAGATGGGCGCGGGGTGTTGTGTCCTGAAGGGCCCGAGGTGACTCCTTGACCCGCTTGCTTGGCATCGGTCGTTTGCCACAATGGCTCCTTAGTGCGTGGCGTGCAGTGCCACCCTCATGGAGTTGCCTGCGGGGGAGCCTCTCACCCAGGCAGGTTTGGGTGTGTCTCCCTGTGGGCGTTGGCTGTGGCCAGGGAAGGCTTCTCTGCCACTGCTGCCCCCGGGGCCGTGCTCACTCTGCCGGCAGCTACTTCGCTGCCAAGGCATACATAGCATGGCTTAAGGGCTGAGAAGGTATGTTAGGAGCAATTGCTCTGCACCAGCATAGAGCCTGTTGTCGAGCGGCTTGGGCGTTACTTGCTGTAAGGGCAGGGCAGTGCAGCTTCCCCGAGCAGCCATAGGGTCTTGCGGTAGTGTTGCCACCACTGCTGCATTATCACCAGGGCATTCAGAAGCTAAATGTGGGCCTGTATTCACTGGCCTTAGCATGTGGAGGCATTGCTTCCACTCTGTTACCGCTTCCCATGCACTAGGCCTGAAATTCATGCTTTATTCCTTTAATCGTCACTGCTAAATTCCATCTTAGTTTTATACTCTAGTAAACTAACTCCTGTGCTGAGAGCTTGGCCCACTTTTTATTTCAGCAACCACAGCTGGACTTTCCTACTGACATGGCATGTAACTAAAGACTTATTCTTGTACCAAGGCAGAGACAACTATAGCTTCCCAGTACTCCCAAATACAATACTCTAAATTATTCTAATCTAAATAATTTATTTACTTGCTAGTACTGATTTTCAATACCTGAAGGTAAACACCACTCATTTAAGATACAATGTTGCAATAATTATAAAGACAGATAGATTTTTCAATGGGTTTTTTCATCTGGTACCCGCATTATGTGCAGAAATACCCTTACCAGCCCCTAACTAGACCCATCCACAGGTAGATTCAGAATGCCAGACTGCCAGCTTCCTGTTTGGGACAGTCACCCCAACTGATATCTCCTCCCTTCACTACCTCCCTGTCTCCTTTTCTAGTAAAAAAAATACACAGAAAATTATGTTCTCAAATATAGTACATCAGTACCATTTTTGCAATAAATAAAAAAAGAAGTGCTCTGGAAATAATGAAAGTTTTAATCCTTTTCCTTTGTGCTTGACTGTCAGCTCTATTCATGGTACTAACTGTAGCCACTATTTTTTATGCAATTATATTTTTCAGAGATACAAGTGTTAAAAGATTAGGGTGATCCAGTATCTGAGATGTTTATAGTTGGAAATACCCTTTCTCAGTCAAGAAGATAACCAAGAACATGAAAACTCAGGTGTTTTCTTACTACTTGGTATGATATTGGGTTATAATTCTCCGATGCTCTAGGCACCAACTTGTCAGGTTGTCTTCTTAAATGAGCCAAGCAGCTAATAGTTGCTGTAAAGTTGTTTATTGCAGAAGCACATTAGTCTCAAATACCCTTTCTCAGTCAAGAAGATAACCAAGAACATGAAAACTCAGGTGTTTTCTTACTACTTGGTATGATATTGGGTTATAATTCTCCGATGCTCTAGGCACCAACTTGTCAGGTTGTCTTCTTAAATGAGCCAAGCAGCTAATAGTTGCTGTAAAGTTGTTTATTGCAGAAGCACATTAGTCTCAATAGCAAGAGTCACAGATGCTAAAGTCCATGTTAAGTTTTGGTATAGAGTCCCAAATAGAAGTAGATGCTGTTCCCAGTGGTTCCAGCAGGGCTGATGTTGCTGCAGCAGCTCCTATCTTCTTTGGGTATTGATGATGACGGTGAGAGAGCAGAAACAAAAGCAAAGCAATAGCAATAGCAAAAAGGACCAGCTCTCCCTGATGCATGTTCTTATATAGAAACTTCCCAACAAGCTAAGACACAGACTCGGACCACTACTTCTTAACCTATTAGAATTATAGTTTCTTAGCACACCAGGCTACATACAAACTACGTATATGGTCTATCTTGTTCTATCTGAAAAATGTAAGAAATATTCTTACTATAGTTTTATTATGTCTAAAACAATATTCTTGGAGCCTCCACGGAACCCCTNATGTCTAAAACAATATTCTTGGAGCCTCCACGGAACCCCTAGTATCTAAGACTACGTTTTTCAACCTTTATTAGAAGTCATACTTCTACTCTGGCATTTGAGACCTTTTATTAACTAGAAGCACTTAAAACTCATTCTACTTACTTGCTTGCTTGCTTATTCTAAAATTTAAACTTACACCTCAACTTTATGTGTGAGTGGCTTAACACACTTAATCCAAAGGCTTTAATTCAATCCTTGCGCTCTGATTTCTCTCTGAAGAATTCAGAGAGACTCCTGACTTACTGACTCCAACATCACAAGACTTATCTGTTTATTAACCAAACTAATGAGAAACTAGAAGAACTGTCCTTTTCAACAAAATAGGAAGTCAAGCAGCAGGACACAGGGTTCTTTGCACTTTTAAAAACAATAGTTTTAAAAACAATTATTTCTTCCTCTACAGAACATACCACTGCTCACCTGAGTTGCCTCTGCTCTGTCTCTGAAATTTTTTATTTACACTTTTATTGAGGGTGTGGTTCTCTGACAACTGTTCTCAGTGTCACAAAGGTGACAGACTTCGAGAGAGATACAATCTGCCTTTTCTTTTGGGTTAAGTGCAACACTGCAGATCCCAACTCAAAGGAAATGGCAAAATGCAGTAGGATTACTGAACCATGTCTGCCCCCATGAAACAAGGTAGGCTTTAGTTCAATCTCCCTCTGACTGTAGAAAGAAAGACTGTGCTTTTTTTTATTTTATTTTTTCCATTTAAGATTAGAGAACTAATCTGGATTTACATGCAGGGAATTGGCACAATTTCTGAGGCAGTAGCTTCCTGCTCTTCTTCATCCACTGGAAGAAACACCCCTGGGGAAACTATCAAATTAGCTTTGCCACACTCAAAACATTACTAAGTTTTCTTAACAGTCTCAAAACTAAGTTTCAATGAGGTTAAATTTTCCAGAATGTATCTTCGGTTTGTTCCTATTGCTAGAAAATACAATCAGTTGGGAAACATGCAAGCAGTTTTTCTATTGCAAAGTAGTCAAGAAGTTTTCTTTAAATAGTATTTTGCTCTACCCACTACTAATTCTTGGAATTTCATCTCCAAGTAAATTCCAGTGTTGACTTTCTTTATTGGAAGACCTTTTTGGGATTTCATTTTTATTGATAATAATGCCTGAAACAACTGTCCTCATTTGTAAAAGTTACAGAAAGAATAAACATTGGCAGAGGTAAGTAGAAGACAGGAACCATTGTTTGCACATCTTAAGTAATGTGGTCTTAAACATCAAAACAAAGAAAGTGACACTGAAAATGTCTTTCATCAAGCCCTTTTATGTGACTTAATGAGATACTTGATACTGAACTAGCAGGATGCTAATTTCACAATTAATTATATATATATGTAATCACATATTAAAATCCATCTATTTGAAGTATGCACAAATACCTCCATGTAAAACTAATCAATGCTAGTGCTAATTGAAATTCCCTTTGAAAATCAAATTATACATACTCCCACATAACTTAATAGCTCAGTTTTATTACTAGAATCACAGTTAAGACTGTCTCTGTTTTCTAAGCATCCTTTCTACAGTCATTCTTTGTGTGTATCATCTATATATTCAAGGCAAAAATACTTCCAAAATGTTTTAAAGCTACATCCAAATGCCAACAGTATTTAAAACACTTATATACATCAAAGAAGCACTCCTTGGGAGTGGTAACTTACCTGACAGTGGTTACTTTACACCTTGTGTATTTGTTTATGGAAAATCATGTATTAAAAGTAAAAATTCCTAGACGCAAACAGTATAACCCACCTTGGTGTTCCAGGTTTGGCTGTGCGGTGCTTAGCTGCCTAGTGGAATTAAACCACAATACTTGGAAACACTTGGTATCTCTGAGTCAAAGTAGCTACATTATCAAACCATTAGTGATGGAAAAGTGGTAAGGAACACTCCTAGCAAACTATATAAAAGCTAGATTCCTAATTAGTTCTTTCCACTTTTCCCAGCAAGCAGCTGTTTCTGATGGTGAAAGTAAAAACATTGCTGAAAGGTATGGCTAATGGGCAACCTTGTCTAGCAGAAGGTGTGGTTCCCTGCCCATGGCCGGGGGGTTGGAACTATTAAGGTCCCTTCCAGCCCAAGCCATTCTGTGATTCTATGATTCTTACACAGAAAAATAAATCCCTAAACCTTACAAAGCAGTAAAGAAGATACAGTTCTTCATTAAAATTCTGAACTTTATACTCAAAAATTTGCCTAGTTTTACAATATTTCAGCCTTCATGCTGAGAAAATACCAGTAGAGAAACTAAGCTATAAGGGTAGTATATTTCTAGAAGAAATCTCTCTCTCCTGCTTACTCTATCTCCCTGTATCTTTCATGACACTTCAATGCAGTAATCAGTTTTGCTACAGGACTTTGTAAGCAGGAATTCAGTTTCAGTTTTATCTGTATATGTGTAAGGTCAGGGGTCAGGTGGCTGCTATCTTTCAGGGAAATAGGTTAAGCAATAGATTTTTGGTTTGGGAAGGACTGTCTTCCCTTTGTTTGTAATGAGTTCCACTGATGAGGATAAAATCTGTTTTTCTGGTCCAGAGAGAAATAAAAAAAAATGTACTTGATTATTCTTGCCAGAGAAGAGAGTAAGGTTATTGATGCTGTCCCAAGGACAGGGCCAATACTTTACCATCGTTTGCATGTGGATTGAAAATCTATTGGGAACCAGAATTGGAGCTTAACACACTCCTCAGGATGCCAGCCCTTAACGGTGTAGCAGTTGTGGTAGGGTATAAAGAGGGAAGTGGGACAATTAGCTTTAATTCTTAAAACTGTTGTGGTTGCCATTACATCTCCTGAGACGCCAGTTCCTGTTGGTACTCAATAGGTGCTCCCCAGGAATGCTTGGTAGATAGAGCTTTCCTCAGGGGACTGAAGAATGTTGGTATTCTGGTTGCTAACCAGGTTTAGGCATGATATGTGGTTAACTTGGTCCTAAGCTTCAAACCAACCATGTCTTCAGTGCCTTGGGAGACTTTATGCTATGGCTCTTAGGAAGCTCAGGTGCTTCCTAAGCCAAATAGCTTTGGGCTTTAGTGGAATATAAGGAGTAGCATGATATTAAATCAGTTCTTTGGAACATAGAGGAGAGAGGATCTTGAGCAGCTTCTGAGTTTGACAAGGGGATCACAAGAAAACAACATAGTCCATCTTAGGCTGAAAGGAGTTGTGGAGGAAGGTTAGTGGTTTTGTGGAGAACCATGTTATGAATAAACAATGTACACAGTGGCTTGCTTGGGGTGGGGTAGAGGCAGAAACTGAAGTAGCACAAAGTAGATCAAGTCCCTACAGATGACAGCTTCTTCCTGGGTTTTTTGCTGGCACATTTCTTAAGGAATTCATCACACAATAGTTCACAAGTAAAAATTAGCATGTAAATACTATATTGATATTTTATATTGTGATGCTTAAGTAAATTAAAAGTGAAGCAAAAGTCTACAATAATGAAACCAAAATCCACTGGTTCCTATTCCCCATTCATACCTTATTATGAATTAATCTGATGGAGTTTGAATTTGTCGTAGCTGGACTCACTGAGGAATTCAACTATGGTAGTGGGGTTGGAAAACTGAAGAGAGCTCAGTAGCATTGTGTGCAGTGACAAAGCATGAAGGGATTGGCTTCATTAGTGGCCTTATTACAAAGGGTACATTCACAATACTGCATGCCTAAAGCACTAAATGTACATACTAAAGAAAATCTGGAAGTATTCTATTAATATTTTGATTCAACTCTAATAATTTTGGCAACATTCATAAATGGGAGTAAGAAAGTAACTGGGGAAGATTGCTTTTGTATTTCAGCTAAGAGGGAAGCAGTAGGGATGCATGGAGACATGTGGAAACCTGGAACCATTTCTTGGTTCTTCAGTGACTTTGTGTGGCTGTGTAATGCAGGGCGGAAAGTACTTCTGAGTGGAGACACTCCCCATCTTCTTTCCAGGGCAGACTGGCAGTGTGTGTTGCATTGCAGATGTTTTCCACTTCCCAGAGCTTGTAAAAATATCAGTACAAATTAAAAATCTTGGATATTCTAATTAACCAAATCCTGTTGATTTGTTTTATCTTGCCAGTTTGAAGATATTTATTTTTCCTCCTCTTCTCTATCCTGGTTCCTGTTAAGGAAAACATAATAATTGGAAGTTGAATTTCAAGTTGAATTATTTTTTTATGCTCAAAACTTAGGATAAAATTTGAAGTAAATCTCCTTAGCTTCTGAAATTTGATCAATAGCAAAGTGTCTATCCTGCAAGAAGATAGTAAATTTAATTGAAAAGGAGAGTAGCAAAGTATTTTTTAAAATATAAATATTAAGTTTCCATGTAATAATTCTGGAGTGACTCTATCCAAATGCAACAAAGAGATTTGCTCTTTGCTAAAAATGTACTGCTTGGCAGCCTTTTCTTGCTTTTTTATAGATCAAATCGTAAAAAGAAGTCCTCTGTCTCCAGCTGTCTCGTGCATCACGTGAGAGATAGCAGTTAAATCATTAGAAGAAGTGACTAGTCATGGCAAATATGCTTATCATGCACACTTTAAAATTAGCTTTGTACTGCTTTTGCTCCCTTATGATTTCATGTAACTGTATGTCTGGGAGGTGGTTTTTTAATATAGAAAATGCTAATGTTAAACCAACTACCTTTTGATTATTTTTCCATGCTGGGTCTGACATAAGAGTAAAAAAGGTAGCCAAATAGCAGTAACTTGTGCAGATTATGCCACATCCAGCTTTATTAAATAACCTGCTGAAGATTGTATTCATAACAAAGACCAGGCTAGGAGAATGCAACGACAGTAAACTAGCAAGGAGTCATTGCATAAATACATCTGTTTGGCCTTCCCATCTCAAGATTTATGGTCCTAGTCTGTCAGCAGCATTTGCACTTAGCTCTATGCTGCCTAGCCACTTTCTCAATCCTTAGTTCAGAAGCTACTTTCTAGTTTTTCATCACTCATAAGTAATATTCTCCAGAAAATTTAGAAAATTTAGAGACTTCTTCTAGGAAACTACTGAACTGGGTAAAAAAGAGATTAAGACCTCCAAGAGACCTCTAGTGGAGGACTTAAGTGCTTCAGTTATTAGGTTGGAGGCTCACTTACTCATAACAAGACTTGCTTTAATTTGAGCATTTCTTGAAAATAATAATGAGGCTGAAACTATTACAGTAAAGTAAAAGGCACACTACTGCAGTAACAGTTCCTCATACATTTGCAGAAAATGTAGGTCAGGAAAGTGATCTGTTAGCTTGATATGATTAAACTTCTCATGTTGGTTGACCAAACTATTACCTACAAGGTTTAAACTCCTTAAGCAAGAATACATAATGTGGGTAAAAGCTCAGAGCCAAGTATGTAATCACTAAATTACAATTTAAAGTCTTAGTAAGGACAGCCTTTATTTCCTCCAAGATTTCAGAAGCACACTCTGCTTTATGCAAAGATGACTCACCAAGTTTGCATGCAAGGAGTTTGGTTTAAAACTCAGTGAGAACAGATCTATCGAGATAAACCTCAAATCTTGTAAGACCTGTTTATTTCCACTGCTTTTGATATGAAACTCTCTAGACAAGAAGCCACAAACTGACTGAAAAGCTGTAGGGAGAGGGAAATGATTTTATTTGAATTCCAGTTTACTGTTTTCACAACAATGTTTCTATTTATATGTATAATCCCTGGTAGGTCAGGTCACCAATTGTTTAGAGACAGGGAATACTTAAAAGCAGTTGTACACAAATAATTTTAGAAAAATATAAAAGCTTGAATTCAGTGAGGTATAAAGTGAACATGGCTGTATGGATGCTTATTAAATGTAACATGCTAAGTACTATTTGGGGATTTCCTAAAATAAAGGAGTATTGAATATTTCTGCTGCTTCTTATCTTGCCTTCTCTGAGCCTAATGGTACAGTAATCTTCATATCAAGGTAGCATCTTGCAGTAGCTCTTTTTCTCTGAAAGAAACAAAATAGTTTATTGGTAAGAACTGAAACAAAAAGAGAAAGTGAAATCATTGCTGATTTCTCGTGAACAGTGTTTTCATTGTACTTACCAGACTTCGTTGGATAAACTATCTGAGAATGTGGATCTGAAGCACAGGATTCAGGAGTTGATTCCGTTTTGAAGTCTGAGAGGGAATCAAGGGATAGATGGAGGCAGGTGGATGAGAGTCTAGGGAAAAGGCAATGGAAGGAGAAGCTTCTTAAAGCTGCTCAGGAAATAATATCCCCTGATGGTGAGAACTTACAAGATTTAGACAGACTTTTCATTTAAGTACAAAGCTGAGATCTGAAATATGATTAAATCAGAATACTTTTTGCTTTAACAGTTCATTAATAGTCAGTGTTTGTGACAGCTTTAAGAAGGTAACATATATAATTCTGGGAAGTCCCAGTTTTCCAAGGAATGTATTATGTATGGATTAATCTTCTATCTTGTTTACTTTAATTTGATTACAGTTTTCACTGAGGATAGAAAAAACTATAATCAGGAAACAAGTAGTGCCAAAGACCAGCAGGAATTATGAGAGTCACTCTGGGGAGAAGAATAAGGCTCCACAAGCAGAATGGACTCTGGCACTGTTTTTTTGAAGAGGATATTCTGGCAATAAGAAAAAATTCATGTTTTTCTCACTGAATGTCTCTCACAAATCTGGTCCTGGTGTGGTTAAATTAATACTATTTTAGAGTTCACCTATCTTTAGTGTCATACTTCCAAAAACTTCAATAGTTAGCTTCGATATAAACTGCACTAAACAATAATTTTGTTACCAGAAGGCAGTGTGCTTTTTTAAAAAGAAACAAGCAGGTTGTGTTTTCAAACAATAGGAGGTAAAGGAGCTGTTGATCTTCCATGTTTTGTGTGGAGCATATGGTCTGATTACCCTGCTGTATCCCCTACTCTTGCTGTAGAATTTGAGACAAATATTTTTTCCAGGAGTTTAATAGGTGTATGTGATAATTTAATGAATATTAAAGTCATCTTGTAGATTAATAGATGTTTTTGGTTAGGAGTGCCCATATATATCAAGTCTTTGCAAGTTAGGTTTTATTGCCTAGGGTGATGGGAGGGGAGGGCAAGAGTAAATAGTAAATTAATTAAAATATATTATTTCTGATATTCCCAAACTGTATATTAAATGCAGTCAAACTTGTTGCAATATAACAATAGAAAAAACATTCTGCAGGAGGTGGGAACATGCTCCCATGTTTGCAGAGGGAGGAGACAGGTTTTAATCAAAAAGCCTGGTGTTAGCCTTCTTTTCAGATGTTCACAAGTTGTTTGATTTCCTTTCAGAACTAAAAGGACATAAATCCATGGGTCCTGCTTTACTAAACTGACTCTTAATCAAAGAGTTGTGAAAGATGAGTATTTCTGCTGTTTCTCAACTGTGGATGCTGTCCTGCTTTGTACAACCAGACAAATGTATAGAGCAGCAGAAACTATAGTCAGCAGTACCTTGTGTCCTAATCATGAGGACATAGAGGAATCATAATTTTTTTGCTGCTACCACAATGATTATTTGGAAATTTTTAATACTTCAAACAGTGTGTAAGTCTCAAAACATTACGTAGTTAGATGATTTAACACCTTGCCAGAATACATAGTTTCAGTATTCTGGGAGAACATAGCAAATGCTGGACAACTGGAAAAGAAGGTAAGAAACTCCTTCGTAGTATGTCATTAACTTTTCCTTACTAATAGTTTCAATAAAATATTTAACTTTATGCTAAGTTAAATGTTTCCTATAGAGTGTTTTTGCTTTATATTTTCAGGGAAAAAAACAGTATATATATATATATATAGGATAAAAACACATCAGTTTCTTCCTGCTAGAGTATTTTCTGGGGGCAGAAATGAAAATGTGCAAACAGAACTGCATTATAACCAGCCTAGGTTTGCAAAGCATTATCTCAGAATAATGCAAATAATATTAATACATTAAGATAAGGACAGCCTTACGAAGGATATTTTTTGTATGAATCACTACGTACACCAAACTAATCTGCAATAATCATGACCTTAATAATCATTATTCCAGGAATAGTGTGTAACCCAGACTTCCTCAGGAGAGTTATTGCTAAAAGTTATATTAGAGCCTAGATTGAGATAATATATCTCTCTATTTTATCTGTATGATATATATCTCTATCATATGGATAATGTATAATATAGAGAGATATCTTCAACTAGAATTATGTTAGGTAAAAAGATTATTCAATCTCCTCACAGGGACTATATGGGCAGTATACTGTACAAGAGATTTTTTCCTAAGGATTCATTTGACCTTTATTGAGCCTCCTAAAATAAACACAAAAATTATTCCATAGCATCCCTCCAGAGTGTTAAGTCAACAAAAGGCTTTGAATCGCCAAATATTTACTTCTGGTATGATAGCACAGTACAAATAGTAGCCATAATCAGGAGTTCTACCCGATGTTTATAAAATGTAACCTTGTCTCAGCTATTGAGGTCCTCTGATAAAGGTAAGGTCTTGCTGAATGTTTTCATGTTCCTTGAGTTCAAAATATTTTGACTGAAAAAAATGCCAAGTTTTTTCTTTTTTTCCACTACCCTAACAACAGAGTGCAACCCAGATCAAAACAGTTCTGCAGTATAAGGTCAGATCCTTCACTTGATTCTCTACTGCAAGGAGCTCTGACAAGATCTTCCTCCCCTTCAAAATACCCTTTTTCAAAACAAAAATCCAACTCAAATAGTATTGAAAGGTCCACTGAGAGTAAAAACCATCACATACTAACAGTCTCTACACTTAGTGTAGGTACTTCATGCTGCTTCCGTCGCAGCTGTTCCTTCTGCCTTTCTGCCAGAATGGTTGTCAGAAGGATGCAGGAGGAGCAGCCCTGTGGACAGCTCAGAGTAACTGCTGTATCAGATGGGGAGATTAGTGGTTTGACATTTACAGCTTCACATTTGTGATTAAACACAGTGCAGCTTTTTACTCTGCCTTTTATGCAATTTATAATTGAAAAGCAGCAGAAGTCTAGCAGAAAAATAAGCAGTAGTCTGAATAGCAGTTTGTTCTTAGGAGACAAATTATACCAATAAATTGTACTGATCATATGGGACCCAGGATAGGGCTGGAAAAAAAACAGAGATGTGATGAGAACAATAGGAAGGGGAGCAAGAGCTGATTAACTGTCACACTATTAGTGTCATCATTGCTAAAGCTGGTGTGAAAATAACATTACAGTGTCTTTGAGGGGACTCATGAGAATAGATGAGAACAAAACTTGGGAGTGATTAAGTGAAACCAGGGGGTTTCTAAAGCACAATATTCTGCTTCAGGAAAGGAGGGGACATGCTGATTGCATGCTTGTCTCTTCATTAAATCCTTAACTGGTTTAGCTTTGAGATTTTTGAAAGGGTCAGCCAAAGCTTTGACTCTTTTAGAGGACATCTAACTGATCTACTTTCTAGTCACAAAGTCCACAGCTGCTTCTGGAGTTGGCAGCACATAAATAAGGCTTGGTATCTAGATCAGTTCAGCTGAGCATTGCAGGGCGAGGAGCTCTGCACCTTAAAATAGGAACATAGATCTGTTTTAACAGCTGCAAAGGTTACCAGCTCCAAAATAGTCATACCAAGAGCTTGTGGTTTAATCATCTCAGGAAACATTGGCATGTGATCCTTGCGTGTCACACAGATAGCTGTGTACAAGTCTTTTCAAGTAAGAGATAGTAGTATTTTCAGGTTAATTAAGGATGGTGGATACGGTGGGAAGAGGGATTTCTTCTGCTCCTTTGTGCATTGCTGAGTTATCCCTCCCCTGTTTTACAGACAAGTAAAGCTTAAATTGCTGGTTGTTTCTGTCTTCTGAGGGCTGTAATATTTCCAGTGGATGATTAACAGAAAATCCATGTATAGTAAATCATTCTGAAGAGAACTGCCCTGCTGACATCTGTGATTTTGTGTCATTCAGTCATCACTTTCTCACAGTCTTTTACCATTTTCCAACTTTTGTAGGTTTATATCAGTCTGTCTGGTCAAATGTCTGTAACTGGAAATATTCCAAATAATGGTGGAAGGGTTTTTTTGTTTGCTAGTTTGTTTTATGGTCAATATATTCTCTTTTCTTTGACAGTTGACAGTTCTCCATATGTTTAACAGTGATGTTGACATTATATTTGGTTCTTCAGTGCTGGCTGACCTACTGAGAGCCTCTAAGCCATCACAGCAACACGGGAGGATCCTAAATAGCTCCTAAGTGTTGCAGTAAATGAGAAATGCAAAACTTGGCTTATTGCTTCCCTGGGGAGCTTCTGTCAGAAAATAAAATTATTTCTATTACTAGAATTTAGCTAGTAAACTTTAATTTCCTGGAAGCATAGGCAAGATTTAATTTCAGATCACTTCTGAGTCACATAAGAAAGAAGGCATTATTGTTTAGAGGCCTCCCTTTTATCCATTATCCTGAAAACTTAGTCAATTTTCATTGCAATTCTCACAGGATTTGATATACACGTACTTTGCTATCTTCTGTGTTTGTATCACGTTAACATCTGAATAAGCTTCTAAACCAGGAGTGGCCACTTTAAATTAGCTTGTCTAGAGCTCTGATTGCACTTTTACTGTCATTAATAGGCAACAAAATGAAGATATTTCAGGTATCTTCAGAAGTGTGATGGCTCTCAGCTAATGTTAAGACTGGAGTTTGTTTTCAATGTAAATCTTAACCAATCAAGAAAAATTTCCACCTTTATTCCAGAAATACATGATCAAAAATATTACATGATACTTTTCTTCAGTACATAAAAGCATAGAGAATGAGAAATATGATAACTTGCAATATTATAATAAAATTTAAAATTGCTCAGAAGTCCTGGAAGTCAAAACTCTAGACCTGTAGTATTGGATGAAACTTATACATTGTGATGAATCTTTATAGTCTATCTATCTACATTATTACAAAATATTAGTTGTGCTGCAAACTTACAAACTTACACTCCTTTATGCTTACTGTTTGTCCTGTACTACAGCACCTCAAGAAAAATATCACTACACCATTGTACTGACCAGGGCATAGTGTGATTATATTTTACCTTTTCAGTCCTGTGTATAGCCTGATGGTGTGTTATCTTTATTGTCAGTAACAAGGTAGCATCTTCATACTGCTACTGTACCAAATGTCTTTCTTGGGAAAGGGGAGAGGCAGAGTTCAGTTTGCTGTTTAAAATAAAATAACATAATATAACATAAAAAATGGAAATATGTGAGGAAGTGATAATACTAGTAATTACAATATGTTTTTGCTAAAACTCTGCCCTTAAGAATGTTTAGGTGTAAACTTCTGCTTCTGAGAGAGTAGCACAGAGGAAAGTCTAAGCAAGAAGTGTTCTCAGACATAATAAAGAGGCATGTACATCAGATCTGCTAATATTTAGGCTCCTGCAATAAGCAATATGAGGGAAAGCTTTACCTCAGAATCAGGATCCCTTTTGAAGTCCTATTTTTAAATATATTGACTTTAAGAGATAACAGACAACACAATAAATCAGAAAATGCATCTCTCTAGGGTGGGAAGAAGTAGTTGGGAAGAAAAGTGATGCATTGGTCATGCTGTAGTTAGAAGAGCTGCTGCTATCCAATGTCTAATTGTGTTACTTAATTTTGAGGAGGGGGGAACTTTCCTTCTGTATGAATAAGCAAGGTTTGCCCTTAAGTACATTTCTGTCTATGAGGTGGTTGACAGACAAGGCCCATAGGTGTTCATCCAGACCAGACAGACTATGGGACAAGACAACTGTTTATCTGAACAGCCTCCAACAATCTGCACCCTTGCACATGGCTAGAAGTGATGTTTACATATTCAACAACACTTGCTGAATTTCTATTCCTTAGGCTTCTTGTTTAAAAGATTGCAAACCTAACTTTAGAAGACAGTGAAACACACAACATTTCTGCTGTTTGATTGCTATGAATAACACCTGTATTGCTGTATAAATTTGCTATTATTTGCTGTAGAAAATGCTACTAACAGTAGTAAAAGTTCCTCATATGATACAAGGGGGAGGGAGGTAAATAAGAGCATATGTGCCCCCAAAATTTTTGTCTCACACATCTGGATATATGCTTTGAAAACTTCAATTACTGCATAATTCAAAATTTATAGCATGGGAAACTGAGTGATTTGTGTCTGTACGTGTATTAACGTGCTTTGGTTATAAAGCTTGAGCTGAATGCTCTGTTTAATCTTTTCGGCTAATAAGTTAGTGCACTCAATAAGTCTTCTTGCTGACATTTTATCTGGCATGTGGCTGAGTTCACACATTACTGTGTCAGTAGCATGAAAAAGATTTACAGAAAGATGTAAACGATGATACGTGCCTGCACAGCATGCTTGCCCACAGTGGCAATGAGTCAGTGTGTTAGCTATATATGGGACTTATTCTTCCAGTTAACTTCATACTTATTAATCTTTTAATTTTTAAGATAGATTATTGCTTTAAAGCAACTCTTTATAGAAAAGAATTATCTTGTCTTATTGACACTGAATTGTTTGAGAATTCTTTAATGGTGTTTTTCTCAGGAAGACTTTGTTCCAGCAAATATTTACATCTACAGAGGAAATTGTACAGTTTCCTCTGCCATGATATTGTATTACAATACACAGTATATTAGTATATACTAATAAAGTAATGCTAGAGTACTGAAATACCAGGATTCAGAATCTATGTTACAGCTTTATCACTCAATATAGTCCTTTCATTAGCTGGCATTTACAGAAACTTTGTTTTCTCTCTTGTCATTGGTGCACAATACCTAGAGGTTATTCACCAAAGAGTGTTTGAATGGCACTTGTAGTTTGTCACCAGATTTGGGCTCTTCCATGGTACTGAGTGAATAGGGTGTAGTGCCACCAAGCCATCCTGGCCTCTTAGCTGACTACCAAAATGGCAATAAATGCCTTCTTGAGTAGAGAGAGCTCAGGTCATCTGGGATTAATGAAAGCTTTAAATATGATTTATAAATAAATATCAACTATGTGTGATATCCATCTCCATCTGCAAGAACCCTTTTGTATATTGAGTGTTTTCCTTCCTCAAGACTAAAGCTCTTGTAAACCTTTTTTTAAACTCATCTCTTTTTTTAAGGTTTGGTTACGATATGATCCACAGCACTACACTCTGAACTATCAATTCCTAATATAGCTCTACTTATATGGTGCTCATACATCCCTGTACAAAGCCTAGTATTAGGTAATTATGCTGTAGGGGGCAAATATTATTAATTTCTTGTTTGCAAAGAGATGATTACTCTTTATGGTATTATGAAGCTGTTATTGAAAGAAAGAAACTACTTGAAATCAAACATGTTCAAACCTTCTCAGAGCATTTTGATTCTAGAAAATGGGGTAGAATTGCAGGGCATTACACTACTACTTTTAATCATGTATCATTGCCATCTTGCCATGAAAAACAAGCATCCTATGACTAACCTATAACCTACAAAGCATGAACAAGAAGGAAGTAACTTTGAGTATTTGGCAAGTAAACCACGAATAAAAATGAGCATAATTATGCTGATCAGAAAGTCAATCTCAAAACAATTTCTAAAGCAGTGAAGGCATCAAGCCAAATGCCTAGAGTAATACTTGCATTTACCAAGAAAGCACATGACACCAGAAAAATGTATTAATACAGCAAAGGTTACAGAAGCAAATTGTTCTCATAGGTAGCAACACTAATTCCTTTCAACACTTTGGTCAGGGAATGTAGAAAGAAAAGGAACACCTTAGGCCAGTAGTGAAGTTTCATGGTCTTTACTAACATATTTACTAACTATGATAATTTACTTAAGTTTTCTATATATTAACAATAAGACTTCAAAAAGTAAAATATAGTTGAATGCAACTTGAAGTTTTATGCAAAATTATATATGGGAAATATGTTCATTTTCTCGATTAATGGCACTCCTGTTATGTCCTCAGTATTTCTTTTCATTTCTTGATACTGGAACACTCTGCCAATAGGAATATTGAAGCAGTTTAAGAAAGAGTGCAGATATTTTTTGATTCACTGACATTTGTTCTCAATTGTCTAAATCTGAAGACAAGGAGAGAGGAAGCTCCTGCCCCAGATTACCGGAAGACTAACACTACATTATCAAACAATTACTATCTGGCAGAAACGTGGGGAATGTTTTGTAAGGCGGGACCCGTGGACGCAGCTCCAGCTAAGCTCAGAGCAGCCGAGGACCTCGGTAGGTATTCCTGCTCTGACCGCGAGAGAGCAGCCTGTGCCCATTATATCATTGCATGAAGCTGAGCTGAGCTTTGGAAGAACTTGGGGTTGAGGGGAGGGAGTTTAATTATTCTGCTTCATTTAAATTAAAACTTAGTGGAGATTAAAAATGAAGCTGTTTAAAAAGGATACTGTAGTGCAATGTCCAAGTTGTTTGAGGCCATTTTAAGACCTACTGTACAAATTTCTCAGTATAGCCTTTCATTTAGTTCTTGTATCGTTTCAGTAAGATATGCTTATCTCCTCTACCAAGAGTAAATAATCTGCATTAAAAAGATGCTACATCTTTTAAGTCAGTTCCTTAATTTCATATTTTTTTATTTATTTAGGAAAAACAAGGTAGGGCATTTAGTGTAACCCTCTTAGAGCCACTTTCTAACAGGAAATGTGCCGCTACTAACTTTCCAAATTTTAGATACTATTTCCTTCATCAGTAGGACTTCAGATAAATCTTCTGTATGGGAGCTCAGTTTTTCTGTCTGCAAAACAAATATTTCAACTTTAGAGGTGTAAACTGTGGAGTATAGCTGTATATTACAAAAGCATACTGTGCCAGTTTTCTTTAAAGCAACCTCCTTTCCCCTTTGATATTGCCATCATGCCTCTCAGCCATGCATTTACAGGCTTGAGCATTCAATGGGAACTGCTGCAGGTTCAGCACTTTTGAGAAACAGCTTACTTAGAAGTCTAAAGTTGGATTTAGAAGCTTAATGTTTTTGGGAAACTTGTTATGTTTTCATAACAAGTTATGAAAATCCTCATAACTTACTGTTGTTAAGGCAAATATCTATCCAGTATATTATGCTGCAACCAGTTTAGATTTTTTTACTTCTATTCTGGATAACTAATCCTGGTTAAGGAAAGCTTTCCTTAACTTACAGTGAGAGAACTGTCAGAATCCCTCTCAACCCCATTTCTGTAACAGACAGCACAGTGTTATTCAAATCAAGTTTTAGGTCTGGTAATTCTACCTAGGTAACCAGAAAATTACCTAGGGAGGGGAGAAAGTTAAATCACAACCAAACTGAAGGACATATAAAAAAATAATGCACCTTACTCATTTCTTTCATAAAGGAATTGAGTAAAAATAAACTGTGCATATTTCTCTTGAATTCCATGAAACCATAACATCAAATGTTTCTTTTTTTATCACAGCATAATTTGAGTCATTTACACAAGGGGTGAGTTCAAGATCATGTATTCATCAGTCAGACTAACTATTTTTCACTTCGGCTCGTATTTTTGGTCTTTACATGTAAGAGAAGGGCAGCAGTCCAAAATATACTTGAAAAGAACTGGCATTAGCTCTGACTTTGTCTTATCTGTTGAACAAACATAAGTTAATTTATCCTTGAACCTAGAAACTGAATGCAGTCTAGAACAAAACAGAAAAAGCATGTTTTAGTAGTTCTGTTCTGCCTGACTACCAGAGATCAGGTGACTATGCCAAACAGGGGAAATTATAAAAGATTTTCAGTTGTGAACAATAAGCTTACAACAAACAGTGGAGAAAAAATTTCCAAGAGGAAATGTAAAATAATCTGACACATCCTTGGGTTAGCGGTAGACTATAGAAGTGGAGAACAAATACTAAAATTCAAGCCAGGAATACAATATCCACCACATCCTTCCTTTTCTTCCCCTGCTTCCCCCTCCCCTCTCATCAGATTACAAGAACAGTGCTTTATTTAAGACAACATCCTCTTCTGAGAGCTATATGTGCTTTTTGGAATGTGCAATGTGCACCACAGTTTCCTAGTCAATCTCTGCTGTAGAATCAAAGCTTTTTTCTCTCCTGCCCCCTACTAGTATTTCAATCTAGCGATGAAAGTGAAAACTAATAAAATACCTTTATATTTTCAGACTGCTTAAAGTAGTGGAGCTAAGACATGTACTCTAAGCTCCAAGAACCTAAAGCTAACTTTAACTTGTTATCAATAATATCCTATAATCCTTAGTCCTTTTATTTCTGTAACAAAAATAGCAATTGTTACGTCCCAGCTGGCTGCAAATGGAGAATGATCATACATTAAAAGCATACTGAAAATGGGGGAACTGGGTAGAAGAGTTTAAACATACTATCTGTACATACAATAAGAAAATATCACTGGTTGTGACATTCACTTTCTGTTAGCATTTCACAAATTTTCTCTACACCTGTATCACAATACTGCAGAAGTCAGCAATGAAAAATTTAGCTTCCTTGCCAGAACATACAACATTTCATGTATTACAGAATGTATCAACATCTCAGATTCACAGAATGGTTGAGGCTGGAGAAGACCTCTGGAGGTCATTTGGTCAAACTTCCCTGCTCAAGATCCACCTGCCCAAAACCATGTTCAGATGACTTTTACATATTTCCAAGGATGAAGACTCCAAAACCTCCTTAAGCAACCTGTGTCAGTCACCGTCACAGTGAAAAAGTATTTCCTAATGTTCACCTGGAACCTCCGTTTCAGTTTGTACCTCTTGTCCTGTCGGTGAGCACCAATGAACAGAGCCTGGCTCCATCCCCTTTGCATCATCCTTTAAGGTATTTAGATACTTTGGTAAAATCCCTCTGTACAACACATAGTTGCAGATAACATAAAATTCAAAACTTGACTGAAGATATTGATGAGCACCATTAACACATTGATTGCTCTTGCTATCTGCAAGTTAAATAAGGCAATTTAGTGCTGTGGTGTTATGGCTAAAGCCTAACTCAGCTAATAGACAAATGCCATTTGGTTCATAGTTGGTGTGAAAAGCCCGTGCAGCTGCAGCCACACTGAGCTCAAGTTATAACATTCAGTATTCATCTGAAACTTTACTTCCAAAAGTGTAGGTCAAGAGAGCTACTTTAGGTACCCCACAAAGTACCCTACTCTGAAATTCTAGCATTAATTTGAATTTAGGAATGATTCCACCTTTTTTGAAGAAGATTCAATTAAAATTAGGCACAGTATTTTAAGTTCCCAAAAAAGAGTATAAAGTCAGCGAACTTGGTTTATTGAATGGATTCTTTTAAGTTTTATTTTGTCAATTTCAGCTGGGTTTGGTAACAGCTGGAGGAAAAAAAAAAAAAAAAAGGAAAAACCCTTCATCCTTTATGTCTAAATTTTACTTGATTTTTAACATATAGTCAACCAATTTTTCTCCAATTCAGTATATAGGGCTTCTCATGAAATACTGTTGAGTTTTGAATTTTCTTGGAAATTCACTTTTTGAACTAATCACTAGGAAAGAACTTATTGTTTTGTGGTATTCTGAAATAATTTATGCTATATTGTTTTCATGAAGAACTGTGTTCATCACAGCAGCAACTGCAGGCAGCAGTTGGCTATTCTTTCATTTTCAGCCTCTTCTGGTGTCATTAGATCATTACATTTTCAGGACTGTGGCACTTTGCAAGTTGCATGGTTCTGGCCACTCTGTTCAGAGCAGTCCCAGAAGGTATTAGACAAGAACATTGAAAGAGCTTTTCTGTGACACAGCTGAGCCTGTACTGTAATGGATACTGATAACCATTTTGGTCCATCCTGAAGAAAACCTGCTTGATTTATAGCCAACCTCAGGCATTCAAGAGAAAGAGGGTATGTTCCATTAATCTGTCACCTCCTTCAGTTGAGTCAATGGCAGAAATCTTTGTTATGCTGCTTTACAAAGTCAGTGTTGTAGCGGCTGTATCATTCTTCACATAAGCAAATCTTGCTTTTTTCCTGTGGTTACTTCTCTCCTGCCTTTGAACAGCATGTAGAAGTTCAGTGATATTTCCACAAGGCCAGCCCCTTCCTCATTTGCCCCATCCTCTAAACTTGGGGATAAAGGGATGCTCCTTGCTCCCATTGAAGCACTGTTGGAAAGTGCCTGGAGATGATATCCCTTACAAGAGGATTCAGGACTTGGCACCCCTGCCAAGGTACTCTGCTGCTCCTGTATGTAACAGTGACCTCACATTTCTCAGCAGCCTCAGACACCTGCAACACATGCTCTGCATCTGTACCACTCTCAGGGATCTTCCCCTACCTTGGCCTGTACTGCAGAGTTAAACAGGGAAATCCCAGTCACTCCTTGCAGCTCTCCCTGCAGATGTGCATCAGCTGGTCCAGCCCAGCTTCAGACAGAGGCTGATAAAATGTAGGGAAAAACTCCAGAACACCTTGTCCTGAAGCTCCAGAGCACTCAGACTGCTCTTTCCCTTGGTACTTTGGGAAGTTGATGACAGAATCTTATTAGGCCAGAAAGAGAGTTCAGTGTCCTCTGGACTATATGTTTGCCAAAAAAATTCTGGCAGAAGGAACACAGTCCATTTTCCTGAGCAAAATGCAGTTACTTTTTTAATTTTGCAGCTGAGGTCAGATTTGTGTTCATCCAGAGAGTTGCAGAGGCCAGAGAAGCTGGGTTAAATTACCATTATCAAAACGATAGAGAAAAAGAATTATTAGAAAAACGGCCAAACAACTTTTCTTTTTTTCTGATTTTGTTATTTTTCGTTTCCTCTGATGTTTCGTCTTAACAGTTTTCCTGTAAAGGTATCATAACAATTATTTTACTCATCAGTAGTGAGTATCAGAAGGATGTGCATTAACACTCTTGCAAGTGATGTGCAGCATTTCTCTTGTTCACATGCATTCTGGTAATGTACTAATGAACTTTGAAACCTTTTCAAATATCTGTACAAGTCATTATTTCTATGAAGATTTATCATAGAATCATAGCATGTTTTCGGTCAGAAAGGACCTTAAAGATCATCTAGTAATAATCTTTATCCTAAATTAGAGTGCTCCCGAGCTCATCCCTCATTTATCTTGACTATAAAAAGAAATCTCAGTCGTCTTAGTCCAATGCCCGTGGAAGTGACACTTTCAATAACAGCGCTACTTTCTTCCGTCAGCCATGCTGCGGAGGAGGCGGCCGCGTCCGCCGCAGTTTTCCCGCTGTAATTTGGGAACGCTCCTGCTCCGATCGGCGCAGTCCGGGGCCGGGGCCGGGGCCAGGGGCTGCCCCGGGCTGCCCTCGGGGCTCCCGCAGTCCCACTGGGGCTGTGAACACCTGAAAACATTCAGCGCCCCACGAAAATATGATTAAACTCCCGCTCTAAATGAGGGCCTCTACCCGGCCGCGGCGGGCGGGACTAAGGCGGGGCCGCCCCGTCCGACTGTGGCCTCAGCCCCGGCCTCGGCCCTGACCCCGGCCCGGGCAGGCGGGTGGGGCGGCCCGGCGGGCGGAGCGGGCGCGCTCCGGAAGAGGGAGGGAGCGGAGCGGCGGCGGCCGGGCGGCAGCGGGATGGCAGCGCGGGGCTCCGCGGGGGATGCCGCGCTCCACCGCGCGGCCGAGCAGTGGCTGCTCTGGGATAAGGTGAGGGGTCGGTGGCTCCGGCTGG
>VXBI01005642.1:0-10118 GCA_013397375.1 Toxostoma redivivum
AAGATAATCAGGAAATTCTTTACTTTCCTGGATTATCCTATCTGTTTGTGACAGACACCAGAACTGCAGGGAAGAATTTTATTGATCGTCCGTTATCAGGGATTGCATGACAGGACGGAGCCACAAGAAGAAATTTTAAAAAATGTGGATTTACAGGATGGAATTGGAGGGCAGGTTGGGGAAAATGAATAATTTTGAATAATGCTTGTGATTCTATGACTATGCAACATGTTGAAGCATTTACAGAAGAGTTTTCTCAGATAGGGTGTATTCCTGGCTGAATGCCAAGCACCCAGCTGTATAAACTTTACTTTATTGTTTGTCTCTTATTTTCTTTTATTAAACTTTTTAAATTTTGCCAGGAAACTGAACCTCGTTTTTCACAGAGCAGGCTGAGGAGCAGGAGGTTGAAGAGGGTTCATTAAGAAGTAAAGCCTCATAATGAGGCTGTTAGGTGCGGAGCAAAAGACTGGAAGGACTTGGGGCAGATGAGGCCCTTCCAGTCAGCAGGAATTACAAAAATCTGGTGCATTAGAAATCTCCACCAGACAGCCCCAGGCTGCCATCACCTGCCATCCTTTGGATCCCTTCTGCACTTAGTTCATGTCTCTTACCCACACTGACACATCCTTGTCCCCAGGAAACCTGGAATCTCGCATACCAGCACTCAGAAGTGTCCTTGAGGGTATGGGAATGATCTAAGCCAGGAATGTCATTGTAGAGGGAACAACCAACTCATGCCATACCGTTCCCAGAGATGTTTCCGTTCATTTGGGATCACGCAGGAATATCATCACTGATGCAGCACACACTGTGGGCCCTGAGGCACTGTGGGGCCAGCATAAAAGGCAGACTAACTGGTAGCTCTCTCAGCCACTTCTGTCACCTCCTTCTCCTTGGGAACCAGGTGAGTTGCAAGCCCCTTTCCCATCCTCCCTCTCTAGGACAGCACTGAGCTTTCCAGCCCTCCTTCCTGCTCCTTGCTCTTCTGGCAATGCTCTGCAATGGTGGTGGTGTGGGCAGAGGGCAGAGCGTGTGCTCTGGCCAGAGGCTGAGGCCGGGCTGAGGTGCTGATTTTCATGCAGCCCCGGCAGGAGCACGGCTGGGCCTGGCTGAGCTCTGAAGGACCGTGCTGGGCTGAGGCAAAGGATGCCCAGCTGGGGCCTGCACAGCCTGGAGCTCGGCAGGCAGCAGGGCCTTGTCTTGTTTGGGGTGCCTTGCGGGCTGTGTCTCACGTGTGCGTGTGCTCTGCTTCCTGCCTGCCCTCTGTGCCAGCTGCAGCGCCAGGCTCCAGACATGTCCTGCCCTGAGAAGTGCCAGCAGTGCCAGCCCTGCAACCCTTGCTGCCAGCCCTGCGGCCCCTGCCCGCTGGCCAACAGCTGCAATGAGTGCTGTGTCAGGCAGTGCCAGAGCTCCCACGTCGTCATTGAGCCGCCTGCTGTGCTGGTGACCCTGCCCGGCCCCATCCTCAGCTCCTTCCCACAGAACACCGTGGTGGGATCCTCCACCTCCGCTGCTGTTGGCAGCATCCTCAGCTCTGAGGGAGTGCCCATCAGCTCGGGGGGCTTTGACATCTCCTGCATCACGCGCAGTTATGGTGAGAGATGTTGTCGTCCCTGCTAAAGATGCTGCTGACAACATCCTTGGGCAGCAATCTCCAAGACTTTAGAATATGGTGCTGGAATGAAGTCAGAACTTTAAGATATCCAATTTGAATTTAGAACTTCAGTCTATTTTTTCCTTCTTCTTCTCTCATTTATTTTTCCCATTCCTTTCCTGTCCCCAACAATCCATTCCAGTCCTGTGGGACCTCTTGGTCTCCTTCCCTCAACAGGTCAGGACGTCAGACATCCCCACTGCATCTTATTGCCTGTTCCTGGTGCCCTCTGGGTCCTCCTCCTTTTCTTCTTTTGACTCAATAAAGTTGCTTTTGCATTCAAACATCAGTCTCTGACTTCTCTTTTTTTCTGTGACAACTCTTCCAGTTTGCTCATTGGCAAAGGGGTGGAGGAAGGAGAGCATTGTAATCGCTGCAGTGCAATTTTCTTTATTCCCTTTCCTTTGGAGCTGACAAAGATGTTCCTCTCTATGAGAGTGGTTGTCTCAGTTTAATTTGATTTCCTGGCCCATGCGCCAATAATATTATATTTTTGACTTGTCAATTTAAATATACTAGTTTTCTGTTGTGAGACAGAACAAGGAGCAAAAGAAATGCAGGCCTAAAACTTAAAAGGGTATAACAAGAAATTTATTAATTACACAGTGGAAAAGAAAACAGTAAATTCAGAATAAGATCTTCAGACCGCTCCCTCCTCCCTCTTCCTATTCCTTCTTAACAAGAACATACAAAGACACTTCAGTCAGTTCCCCACTTAAATAACCCGATTCAGTTCACTTCAGAGAGAGGAGCTTCCTCTTGTTTAGCTACAGGGGCTCCTTTCCCAAGAGGGGAAGGGAACAGTTTTCTTTTTACTTCACTTTCACGAATAGCAGTCCAGGGGAATCTACAACCATGTAGCACTCCTCCCAACTTCACAGCCTCACAGAGCTATGCTTGTGGGCCATGTCAAACTCATGACGTATTACTTTTAAGAATTAACTGTTCCAAAGCAAAAGTTCTCTTCATCTCTTTTCTCTCTCTTCATGCTTCATCCTCAGAAAACCGAGATCCCCTTCTTTCCTAAGGGCAAAAGATTCTCAACACAGGTGCTTTTGGTCAAATGATCTATCAAATGGAACACTCCAAACCTCCACATTTTTCTCCACCATTTATAGGAATATTCAGTTCATCCCTACAGCTTGCAAAAGGATTTTCAGCCATCTTCATAGCATCTCCTCATTCTCTTTCCATCTAAAAAACTTAGCTCTTGCTTCACTGACTTTGGAGTATTGCCTTTTTTCCCCCCCTTATTCAAAGGAGGGTCGGAGGTCTGCAAATCTTATCCGAGCACTAAAGAGTTAAAGTTTCACACAGAAGTCACAGGGTTGGGCCAGGCCCAGGTCGCGCTGGGTGGGGGGGCAGCTGAGATCTCAATCAGCCTTTCTGGGCTCAGCTGCAGCACCCACTGCCCATGGCTGCCCCTGCTTCCCAGACAGGGCCTGGCTGCCTCCCCCCAGGCCATGCGGGGGCCGGGTGGGCTCAGCCCCTCCGAAGCTGCTCCGAGCCAGCAGCAAGAGCTGGGCCCCCCAGAGCTGTGGGCCCGTGGGGGAGGAAGCAGGGCTAAGGTCTTATCAATGAGCTTTCTTTCCCACAACCATCAGGTCCCCTGGTTTGCAAATCCAGGGGCGTCCCGAGCCCCCCATGGGAGGGAGCTCGGGCTGGGCTGGTGTTACCTTCTCAGCCACCAGAAATAAAAGAGAACTTTTCTCCTGGGTTACCTCCTTCAAAATGTGTGTTCACGGAGAGAACTAACTTTCTCTAATTGGTTTCTCAGGCTGTCAATAACCAAACCAGCCTCCAATTGGTCCCATCAACTCACAGAGGAAGTTCTCATAGAGAAAAACTTCTCTGAGTCTATCCTCCCCCAGGTGAAACCAGCACAGTGGTGAGGCATTGTATTAAATTAGCCGGAAAGGTTTTTGTATGCCTCAGCACTGGAAGTGTGCAAGACCTGGTAGGACAAAACTTTGAGCAAACTGGTTTAGAGGCATCAGTGCCCATCTGTTGAGGGCAGCAGGAGTGGAATGAAATGGTCTGGAAGTGACTTTCCAGGCCAAACCATTTCTAATGAAATCCACTTTTACAGAGGCAGCAGCAGTGTGACAAATGTATGTTCTCAGTGTTGAGCAGTGCTGAGTCCAGTTGGAAGACATTGGGAGCTGACTCTGTCACACATGGTGGGAGCAACTGGACTCTTCCCATAGAGCCCATTCCTGTGGCCATATTTCCAAAGTTTGTAAGCAATCACAACACATGAGGAAGCCCTGCTTCCTTGGATATTGACAGCCATCCCTTCCTGAGAGCACTATGGCATCATATTTATTTTTTTCCAAGTTTAATTGTGCATGCATAGGGAGAGAGAGATGAGCAGGTATACGGGAAGAGTGAGAATGATGCCCTGAGAGCTTTGCTACAAACAAACTCGCAGGAATGACAGAGGTTCATGTCATGCGCCTGCATGGAATGCCACCAGACCATGATCCCAGCATTCTGACTACTCTGATGTGTTCCTATTTGGAAAATTCTTGGTATTCTCATCCCAGCACTTAAAAAATTCTTCAGATAGGAACGCACATGGCAAAAGCCAGGAAATAGAGGCCGCAGTGCAGGAAACAAGGACACAGCCCCTATCATTACCTGGGATGGTGCACATTTGACATGAGCTGGTCACAAAATTATGACTTCCACAAAGGAGCCTCTGGGCCTGGGGCAATGCAGGACTGCTATAAAAGAGAGACCGAGTCCATGCGTCCTCATCCACTTCTCTCACCTCCTTCTCTTCAGGAATCAGGTGAGTGCGAAGCTTCTTCTCCTCCTCCTTCTCCTCCTCATTCGGCAACTTCAAGGCCAGCCCTTTCCAGGCTGTAGGTTTAGCTGACAGGGGCTGTCATAGCCCAGGGCTGGGAGCTGCTTGTGCTGGGAGAGGGCAGGGGAGAGAAGGTCTTGTGCAGACAGAGAGAGGCTGGGACCTGGCTCATGTGGCTCGTGGGCTTTGAGCTGGGCAGTGCAATGTGGGCCAGCAGGTGCCTTGGCTGCAGGGGGTTTGGGTACATTGCTGCTCCTCATGTGTCCTCACTTTCTGCTTCTCCCTGCCCTCTGTGCCAGGTGCACCTGGGACCCCGAGCCATGTCCAGCTGCAACCCTTGCTGCCAGCCCTGCGGCCCCTGCCCGCTGGCCAACAGCTGCAATGAGTGCTGTGTCAGGCAGTGCCAGAGCTCCACCGTTGCCATTGAGCCGCCTGCTGTGCTGGTGACCCTGCCTGGCCCCATCCTCAGCTCCTTCCCACAGAACACCGTGGTGGGATCCTCCACCTCCGCTGCTGTTGGCAGCATCCTCAGCAGTGGTGGAGTGCCCATCAGCTCTGGGGGCTTTGACATCTCCTGCATCACCAACTGCTATGGCAGCAGATGTTGTCCTCCCTGCTAAATCTGCTGGCAACATCCCTGGGAAAGAACCTCTACAGCCTCAGAACGTGGAGCCGCAATGAAGATGGATCTTTAGAACAATAGATTTGCACCTATGATTTACTGTTGTTTTCTTCCACTGTCTTCCCTTCTCTTCCTTTTCTGTCAGCTCCACCCAAAGCCAGCCCAGTGGGATCTGTTTGCCTCCCTCCGTCCCTCTGCAGGCCAGGCAAATGGACACCCCCACTGCGCCCCAGAGCCTGCTCCTGCTGTCCTCTTTCAGCTACCTCCTTTTCTTCCTTACACTCAATAAAGTTGTTTTGCATCCAATCCTGGCCCTCTGCTTTCTCCTTTCTTGCATGGGTACTCTTCTATTCAGCTCAGGGCAAAAGGTGCAGGAAGCTGAGGGTGGAGACTCTGTAGTGGATTTTACTTTGTGCCTTTTCTATTGCAGCTGACAAATACATTCCTAGCTTCCCCAAAATGGTGACCATCTGGAGAAGATGATGTCAAAAGGTCACATGAGATGAATGAGACACAGCAATGTCTTGGCATAGTCCACAACCTCCTCTCTTCAAACACCTACCTCCCATGAGCCTTCTTCAGCCCAGCTTCTAACTAGACAGGCCCGGCTGAGGGATTTCACAGGATCAAATTAGCATGAGGATAGAACCAAAACCATGCTCCCACTGTGTTGGAGGTTGACACTGTTTCCTCTTCTGGTGCTGGAAGAGGAGCGAGTCTCCCATCTGTTAAGCGGGGACCAAAACCAGAGCTTCACCAGGTTCCCATCTATTTGCCTAAGAAGCTGTGTGAAATTTTCGGATTTATTTTTCCCCCTGAGACAGGAGCCAGAACCATCCTTCTGCCCACCATGTGGCAGGCCGTTTTCACGGTATTTTGGGTTTTTGATCTGGGGTGTGTGGGGGAGAGTAATGTCTGACATTTCAATATCTAACATTTATTTACCTTTTCCCATGCTCTGTGGGCACCCTGTCAATAAATGGTTGGGGTTTTTTTCACTTTCATTCACTAGTAATCATTTCTTATTGGTGGAAATGGATTGTTGGAACTTTTGTTTTTAGAGTAAACACTCATTCCAGAGTGTTTTTCTCTCAAACTTGTCTCTAAACCGGGACAGTGTGGCCCTTTCCTGTCTGGATCCTCACTAAACATGTCCTGTGAGTAAGGAGATGCCCTTTGTGGTAGTGAACCCTTTTTTATTTCTTAGGTGTTATGACCTCCAGGAGGCCCTGGGAGTTTCAGGAGATTCCCCAAGCACACAAGGAAGTTCCTCTTGCTGTGGATTGACCTGTGCTGGAGAAAAGTTCCCAGACAGAAAACGGCTATGAAAGAGAAATCACCTTGGCTTCAACCCAGAGCCTCTGCCTCACCTTCCCCCCATGTCCAGGAGACAGGGGCATGGAAAGCCAAGGATACCTCGGGCAGGCCCCTTGCTCCTCTGGCACAGCCATGTAGCGCCCCATGCAGACCCAGCCATTCATTGCACACATCTGCAGGGCTGAGCTGTCTTGCAGACAGCACATCTCCAACTCCCATCAGACAGAGCACCTCTGGGACAGGAGAGCCTGGAGCTCATGGGAGCAGCCCTAATGCTTGAACCTCAGAAATTTGGGAGTACAAGACAGTTAAGACAGTCTGAAAGACTGTCTGGGAAACATGGAGAGTGGATGGGCTGGAAAGTACTGGTAATGAGGGATGAATGGTTTGGGGGGAAAAAGTGTGTGGAGGGGTGTTGAGACAACCGAGGAAGCCACAGTTTCTTCTTTGTCATCTGTTCTGATGTGAGATGTTTTCTAACAGATCCAGAAGCAGACAAAGAAATCAGATCCATCAGCACAGCAGCTCCCTTTTACAGCTTTTCCCATTTGCCTTGAGGTCTACTTGTTCAGTTGTGGCTATGGCAGAAGGTTGGTGTGCTGAGTTCTGCCTGTGCCTGTAAACCTGCCACTAGCTCCCAGGCTCACAGCACAATGAGCCAAATGACGGCACTGCCCACTGTTCCTGAGGGGAACAGTTCAAGAAAGAGATTCGCTCCTGCTGGTACACAGAAATCAGAAAAAACCCATGTAAATGAAAAACACTAAAGACACTTCTAACTACCATAACTGTTACAAAACAACAGAGACCTTAACTAGCTTTCAGACACAGCCAGCTGCTGCCTCACTCTCCATCTTTTAAGGATCATGGGAAAGTAACTTGGAAAAGATTGTGAGTTAAGGTACAGACAGTGGGATTACTCACCATTACCGTCAGAGGAAATAACCAGACTTGACTTCGAGAACATTCATTCTATTGCAAGAAACAGAAAAAGAAAGCACTAAAATGCCTTCACTCAATTTCCACCTCTTTTTCACTCTTGTCCTCTCCTTCATTCCTGATTCTTCTATTTCCTCCACCCTTAAGCAGCACAGTGAGATGCACAATGGGGGGGTTACAGTTGGTACGCAACAATTTCTTTCTGTGCAATACTGCTGGACCTGCATAAGAAAATGAAGCAGGAATTTGTCAGTTTGTGTAAGTCACATTTTCCTGCTCTCAAGACACAATTGCTAGGACCTAAGATTCATGTTTTTTGGGGGGATCTAGAAAACCTGGGCTAGAAAACCCAAGGATTTTGACTCAAAGCTATTGACTCCTCCAGAGAAACTCTCCTACATCTCACAGCAGAGCAATACATGAACACGGTGCCTTCAGTTCAATACATACTTCTCTAGCAAGGTCTCAACCTTTGCATCAGCACCAGTTTGCTGAGCTGTAGAAGTGCATCTTGCATTGGCCCTGACATGAGGAGGCTGTGTACCAGCCTGCTCACCAGCAACACTACACCTGAAGGGATTGATTCAGGGATGACAGCCTTCAAAGGCCAGTAGGACTTATTGGCCTTTCTCTCTGAACATAAAGCAAGAAGAGTGCAGAAGGCAGTGGCTGTGTTTCAGTTCTCTGGCCATGTCTCTGCAAAGGTTGAAGGCTGCACCATTCAGTTGAAAATTGGCTCCTTCTACAACTACAAATGGCAACACTTTGGGGCTCAAGAACACACCAGGGGAGAATCCTCTGGCCATGACCTGCACATGCTCTCAGGATGAGGGTTCCAGGCTCAGACTGACACACGTGTGCTCACATATATTTGCATGGAGCTAAACAAAAATCTCTGCACTCATATAAGGTCAAGAAACATCACCAGCTGGGAACTCTGCTGATACAGCATGTCCCCTCACAGGTGAGTCCTTGGGCACATGGAAGTGAAGCACAAGAGTGGTGCTCAATTCATAAAAACTTAGACAAAAACAAACCCACAGGAATGACATAGGTGAAGATCATCTGACTACATGGGATGCCACTGGCCCTTGAACCGAGACTTCTGCCTATGCTGACATCTTTCTGCCCTGGAAATCATTGAACATCTCATCCCAGCATTTAGAGAAGGAGACCTTCATATAAGAAAGTATGCGGAATTAGGAAATGAAAAGGCAGCAATGCAGTAAACCAGGACACAGCCCCTACCATTAGATGGGATGGTGCACATTTAACATGAGCTGGTCACAAAATTATGACTTCCACTAAGGTGCCTCTGGGCCTGAGGCAGTGCAGGACTGCTACAAAAGGCAGTCCTGGTCTCTGTGCTCTCATCCACTTCTCTCACCTCCTTCTCTTCAGGAATCAGGTGAGTGCGAAGCCTCTTCTTCTCCTGCTGCTTCTTCAAGAGCAGCTCTTTCCTGGCTGTAGGTCTAAGCTGACAGGGCTGTCATAGCCCAGGGCTGGGAGCTGCTTGTGCTGGGAGAGGGCAGGGGAGAGAAGGTCTTGTGCAGACAGAGAGAGGCTGGGACTTGGCTCAGGTGGCTCGTGGGCTTTGAGCTGGGCAGTGCAATGTGGGCCAGCAGGTGCCTTGGTTGCAGGGGGCTTGGGTGCATTGCTGCTCCTCATGTGTCCTCACTTTCTGCTTCTCCCTGCCCTCTGTTCCAGGTGCACCTGTGACCCCAAGCCATGTCCTGCTGCCAGCCCTGCAACCCTTGCTGCCAGCCCTGCGGCCCCACCCCGCTGGCCAACAGCTGCAATGAGTGCTGTGTCAGGCAGTGCCAGGACTCCCATGTGGCCATCCAGCCCTCACCTGTGGTGGTGACCCTGCCTGGCCCCATCCTCAGCTCCTTCCCACAGAACACTGTGGTGGGATCCTCCACCTCTGCTGCTGTTGGCAGCATCCTCAGCTGTGATGGAGTGCCCATCAACTCTGGGGGCTTTGACCTCTCCTGCATCACCAACTGCTATGGTGGCAGCAGATGCCGTCCCTGCTAAATCTGCTGACAACGTCCTTGGGCAAGAACCTCCACAACCTCAAAGCATAGTTTTGGGCAGGAGATAGAGCTTTGGGACATTGTATTTAGATCTTTGGACCATTGCTTCCTTCTTCTGCTCTCCACTCCTTTTCTGTCCCTTTCTACCCAGGCCATTCTAGTGTGGACCTGTTATCCTTCCTCCCTCTCCAGAGCAGTGCAAAGAACACCACATCGGAGCTCCATCATAGTGGCTGCTCCTGGTGCTCTCTGTGAGCCGTCTCCTTTTCATCTTTAAACTTATTAAAATTGTGCTGCATTTAAGCCTTAGCCTCTGAGTCGTCTATTGTTCTGTGGCAACTCCTTCAGTCTGCTCAGGAAAAAGGTGGAGAAAGCCACATGTGTGGGGCTGGCTTCAGAGTGGATTTTACTTTGTGCCCTTTTCCCTTGGAGCTGATGAAGAACATCTCTGGCTACTCGGCAGCCAAAGGCCATCATGGAGACTTTGGCTCCAAAGTGCTTAAGGAGTGGGGATGGGAAACAACACCACCTCAGGATAGCCCACAACCTCATCTCTTCCTATCCTTCCTTCATTACCTGGCCTAGGGTCTGTGGCCAGCAAACCTCAGAACAAGCAGATGAGGGGAAACAGTTGGGGGCAGGGAGGGGAAGTGAAGCAGTGTGGTTTTTAGCAATTTGTTAACTGGGGGTGGTTCTGTCCTTGCTGGGTTGGGAGTACAGATGGTCATGTGGTTCTTC